>QMIH01000102.1:650702-673480 GCA_003987875.1 Clarias batrachus
TGAAGTGAACTTGCTCAGATATTAATCATATAATCATTTTCAGACCAAAAGACGGATGTCGCGCTCATTTCTCAGCGTTTTCACATCAACAGACTTTTGACTGTGTGAATGCTAAATGTTTCTAAATCCATAAATTTCCGCTGCTCAGCCTTTTTTTTTTTCTTTCTTTCACAGGTTTCTTCCAGCGCTAAACATGTCGCTACTTAATAGCCAAAAGAGGTTTATTACTCACAGCATCGCTCTAAATGAGAGCATTTCATCAGAATGACAGATTTTTGGAGTTGCAGCTTGGAATTTCTCCAGCTCTGAAGTGGCAAAAATCAAACCTGAGGAACGTCCGTCTCGCTGGCACATACTGTAAATATCACTCGGGCTTAATTAAAGACTGGAAGGAGAGGACATTTTAGTTGCTTCATATTAGTTAATTTTTAATCGCACTTTAGATGAACAGAACTCTTCAGCATCTGAGCTGTTTGTGTTTAGAGCTCGCCATGAATCATCTGCATATTCAGATTCGGATTTGTGCTTAATTTTGTCCATCTGGAGGTTTGGTGCTGAACGTAAGATGAATATGCACACACACACACACACACACACACACACACACACTTGCTCAGCAGGGTTAGTCAACTATTCATCTTTTCCGCATGTAAAGCAAAAGTGTTTCAGGATGTAACTATTTAAGGCTGTTTCATTCATAGCAGCAAAGAGACACTCAGGTTATAATTTACATTTACAATTTCAATATCCTTTAAAGCCTATATACTTAGCAAGAAAACAGCGCGCCATAAATGTGCAAAATAACAAAACTGTGCATCCCGCTTTATCCCGGATTAATATTATAGATTATGGATATTATAGTATTTACTCACCATTCAAATCATTGAATTCAGGTGTTCCAATCACTTCCATGATTACAGTTATACGAAATCTAGGCATGCAAACCGCTTCTACAAACATTTATGAAAGAATGGGTCGCTCTCAGGAGCTCAGTGAATTCCAGCGTGGTACGGTGATGGGACGCCACCTGGGGAAGAAGGCCAGTCCGGAAATTTCCTCGCTACTAAATATTCCACAGTCAACAGTTAGTGGTGTTATAACAAAGTCGAAGAGATTGGGAACAACAGTAACTCGGTCATGAAGTGTTAGGCTATGTAAAATCACAGGGCGCGGTCAGGGGGATGCTGAGACACATAATGCACAGAGATCGCCAACTTTCTGCACAGACCTCAAAAGTTGATGTGGCCTTCAGATTAGCTCCAGAACAGTGCGTAGGGAGTTTTATGAAATGGGTTTCCATGGCCGAGCAGTCGCATCCAAGCCTTACATCACCAAGTGCAGTGCAAAGCATCAGGATGCAGTGGTGTAAAGCTCGCCGCCACTGGACTCTAGAGCAGTGTGATGAATCACGCTTCTCTGTCCGGCAATCCGATGGACGAGTCTGGGTTCGGCGGTTGGCAGGAAATCGGTACTTGCCTGACTGCCATTGTGCCAGGTGTAAAGTTTGTTTGCGGGGGGATTACGATGTGAGTGTGTGTTTCAGGAGCTCCTGAGTTCCAGCGAAAAGGAACTCTTAATGTTTCCGAAAACCAAGACATTTTGGGGACGGCCCCTTCCTGTTTCAAAATGATAAGGTCCATAAAGACATGGATGAGCGAGTTCAGTGTGCAAGAACTTGTCTGTCCTGCACCTCAACCCAATAGGACAGCATTGGGATGAATCAGAGCAGAGACTGTGAGCCATGAACACACTCCTAAACACTCGGCAAAGGGGGCGGGGCCAACACCATGTTAAACCCTATGGATTAAGAATGGGATGTTACTCAAGTTCATATGCATGTGAAGGCAGGCGAGTGAATACTTTTGGCAGTATGATGGAATAATGTGCAGTAATGGTGGACAAATGACTTTTCACTACATTGTGCATGTGCAGTTGACTGTACAATAGACTGTATTTGCTCTCAGAAATATTTACAGTACATTTAAGTGACTAACAAATGTACTACACCACTTTTCTCTTTTCACCCTCATTTATTATTATTTTTATTATAAGGTTTAGACTAATATACATGAAATATTATCATCATTATGATTATGATGATTATGATGATTACACCTTGTCGTTTTTCTCAGGAGACCAATCTCAATACCGCTCTCATTTATCATTTCTCACAGCAACAACCTCGAGCGTACTGTACGAACACGATTAGCACAATTAGAGCGAGTGTGTACATCGGAGAACGTCTTTAACATTCAGCTCGGAAATGTCGTCTTTACACTTCGCCTCTTAAGACATTCCTGCGGCTGCTGTTATAGTTTTAAGTGGAAAATAAAGAGCATCGAGTCGATAAGCGCTTTGCTGCTAGATAAGCTAAGCTAACCTCCGCTGGTTGGCTAAGATAAGCTAATTCAATTTGCTAATGTTTGTATAGTGTTAGCTTAAAGATAACACTGTTTACAGCCTTGTAGTTTTAAGAACAAGATTAAGAATGTGAAGTCTATATTGTCCATACACAATTTCCGTCTTTTACATGCTTGTTGATAAATTAAGCTAACTGCTATTCCATAACCAAGATAAGCTCCACGCCCCAACCCCCCCCCAAAGTATTTAGATCAAGTCTCAGAACAAGTGTTTATGAATACAGAGAAAGGAAGATAGAAAGAAAAATATTACGCTCACACACACCTACACAAACGCTTACAGCCTGTACTGCTACGATATTATTTTGTTGATATTCTGATTAAAGATATTATGAAGTTCATATATACCACTGATCACCAACTATACCTCAGGACATACTGGTGCAGGATCATCGGCACAATGCTGGGGACCAAAGGCCAGCCCGATTGTTCCGATCACGCAAAACAAAAGTCAGTGCCGAGATCACACCAGAATACCCAGTGCTCCACAGCCCAGTGTGCACAGCGACCAGCAAGCAAAGAGCCCAAGGTCACCAACCCGACCCCACCTCCAAGCTTCCCAGATCTCAATCTGATCAAGCACATGTGGGAAGCACTGGACAAACAAGCCTAATCCATCGAGTTCGCACCACACAAAGAATCCGCTGCTTTCATGCTGTTGCCAGACACCACAGCGCCCCCCAGGGGGCAGAGCCAGGCCTCGAGGGGGCAGAGCCACCCTGAAGGCACAAGGGGAATCCGAAACCTAGGTGGTTTTAATGTTTCACTGAACATTGTATATGCTCAAGAATAAAAAGAAAGATCAATAAAAAAGATTGAAGTCTACAAACTATAAGTACCTCTAAACATATAAAAAGCACGCAAGGCAAATTGCTGTGGTGGAAGAGAAATAAAACACTCAACAGGAAAATCATCAGCTTCAGGGCAGTAACAGTCCAATTCGTAGACCTTCATAGATTATTTTCCAGCGAAACGTTCCTGATTTATGACAGGAACGTCATGCATATGTTTGGAAAACTCACCCGGTGAGAGTCGAGCTTTAGTGTAGCAACTCACACTTTTTGTATAACGTGAATGAATCCATAAAAAAGAAACTAAAGACAATATACCCCCTTCTCACCATGTTAGACTCAGCGATTGATGCTACAGTAAACCAGCAGTAGCGACCAGAGCAAAATAAAATTGAATTGGATTTGGGAAGCTGTGCTGTAGATTAATGGACGAAGATCACGCAGTTCATTCCAGTTATTGTACAGGAATGTCCTTATCTGAGCCTCAGCACAGGCGACTCTCAGCAGCATATCACCGTAATGAAGGCAGCTCCTGCTATGAATTCATTCATAGATCATCTTGCCTCCTTTATTAAACACTGACTGGGCGGGCTGCCTCATCCAGCCTCTTTGATTAATGTTGCCTCGGAAAAATGGCATCAGTTAGGAGAGGAGCGCTATCTGGTATTTGTCTTTACACGACCGTATCGACTTTTGTGAGCCCATGCAGAAAATGAACTGTCACGCGCGTAACCGGTCGGGGGAATAAACGCGCCATTAATACATCTGGACTTGTCCGTAACCACAATCTGGTTTCCAGAATTCCAGTCTGAATAAGAGAGATGCTTTTCTATTGATTTGTAGTTTGTTGTTCGTGATAAAGGTTTTATAGCAGAGACGATGCAGCAGGTCGAGATATTTTAGGGGTAAAAAGTTAAGTCCCTGAATTCAACAAGTGGCTTAGTATCATAGATATTTTTTTCACATTTATTTGTTAACACTCCAGCCTTGATCTCTACGGAATTTTAATAAACTAAACGATTGGCAAATAAAGCCAAACATTCCAAACGGTTTAGATTAGCATTAGCATTATTGGATTAAATTAGATTCAACTTTGTCTCTGCACATGCATGGTACAAGGCAATGAAATACAGTAATGTTTATCACCTGTAATGTTTTATTATACTTATATTCCATGTCTAGCAGGAATATTAACGTTTATGGCATTGCCATATAGTTTTAATTAGGTTGTGACATCATCCAGCCAAACACAACATACTGAATGGACAATGTTGAAAGTTTAAAACTTTGATCAACTCATTTATGCCACTTAGTGTCTATCCGACTGCATTATAACCACGATCCTTTAGGTTTGTAACATAGCCCAAAAATCCCAACAACAACTTGGGTGTTGTAGTGTATATACAGTATAATACGTCATTTTTCGACCATCTCCTTGCGTTTCTGTCAACAGTCAACAAGCTTTCGTTTTCCCTCATTAAAAATGTTTTATTCTGAGCTGCGAGCCACGGAGGCACCGCTGTCTTCAGGTCTTCATCAGAAGTGAATCTTTGTCCTTAAAATTCTTCTTTCAGGAGACCAAACAGCTGAACGTCTGATGAAGTGAGATCAGGACTATAGTGAGGAGCTTTAACACCTCCAAATGTGTCGACAGTGTGGAGCAGGAGTGTGCGGATGATGACGCTTTCTGATATCAGACCTCTGTGTTTTATCCGTACACCCTAAAAAACACTGGGTTAAAAACAACCCAGTTTGGGTTTGTACTAGGTCACATTTAATTATAATGTTGGGTTAATTCTACCTCACAAATAGGTTATTATTATTTTTTTAGAGAGAGAAAAACCGTTGGCTCATTTGTGATCATGTGACAAGAAGTGCATGTGTGATACATGATACTCAGTACTCGTAAACTAGGACTTGTTCGTTTTTCAAGTCAAAATTCATTAAAAATCTTTGCTCGTCTTCCTCGCAAACCGCATTACTCGCAGTCCGAGGTTCCACTGGTACATAAAGTGTATTTAATTGTACGTAATTGTTCTTATTCAAGTCAGGTAAGAGAACGTTTTGTTTGAAGGAAGTACTGAAGGAGACAGGAAGCTGGCCATTAATCTGAAAATCTACTTTGGAGTTTAAGTCCACATCTGGCACACACACACACACACACACACACACACACACACACACACACACACACACACACACAGAGAGAGAGACACACAGTGATTTAGTAGGTGCATGGCTGTGCTAAAATTCCAGCACACATATGATGGATGTAATTTGGACAGAATGAGATGACAGAGGGTCAGTGACAGACAGACAGGTAGACAGACAGACAGACAGACAGGCAGGTAGATGTGAGACAGGTTTCAAGGTGAAAAGATAAAGATGACTTTACTAAAGTTCAAACGAATGAAAAACATAATTTTGCCTTATAAACCTGAGACCTCTATTTGGAAACTTCTATTTAATTAGAATTTTTATGGGATTTAATCTTTTACTCTGGTTTAATAAAATATTATTATTCCACTCAATGACATTTCTGTTCCTGTAGACCTTCTGATTTGTGTTCCATTCATGTAGCACATTTCTGGCCAACAAACAAACATAAATAAATAAATAAATATTCTAAATGCTTATTGCAAATCTCCAAAACCTTCAAATCCCAAAGCTGTTTATTCAGACAGTAGTGTACTGGACTTAACTGAAGGACATTTAAAAATGTTAAAGATTCAGTCGAATCAATAACAATTAATGTTAACTGAGAGATCTAAAGCATCAAGATTGAAAATAATCAATGACCTTTAACTGTGTTCTGATACTAATCTATCACTGATTATTTTTCCTATTAGAGGACATTGATTTTATAATATAATTATGTTTATTGTTATTCATTGACCAAAAAGATGTCATGCAGTAAGAGATCGCAAAGAGACTCCTTCCACAAAAAAAAAACAACAAAAAAAAAACAGTGTTTTTCTTCAAAGTAAGGGTTGTGGCCCCAAGTGGACTGTGCTAGAGCTACAGATGGGCAAAGAGAGTTTATTTACAATGAATGAATGAATGAATGAATTAAAAGTTTAAAATTTTCAATTTTCTAATTAAGTTTGAAATTACATTTAAAACATTAAAAAAAAAGCAAATCAGAACTACTAAAACTAGGCCGCTTGTTGACATGCCCTTGTTCATCTATCTTGTTTTCATGAGTTGTGATTAAAGATGTGTGTGTGTGTGTGTGTGTGTGTGTGTGTGTGTGTGTGTGTGCGCTATGGATTTTGTGGCTGTGTAATTCTCTGAGAAATTTGAGAAAACGCTAAAAATGAAGGTCTATTATAAACCTGACTGTTACATTTGTCTTATATGGAGCAATCATGTTCACATCTGGAGCCGCAGGACACTACAGTAGCTCTACATCTCACACTTCATACTATTTGCTCATTTATTTTAAAGAATCCTCCGCCCCCCCAAACATCTGATTTCCTCTGACAACTAATTAAATGTCTCCCTAGAATGTCACTCAGAAACCACAGAGGATGCAAACTTTTATCTCCAAACAGTATTCGAGTGCTTATTTTTAAACAGCTGTGAGCATTATGTGCCACACGGCTCATCTGAGACTTTCGCAGCACGACATCTGTATAGCTACGATAACCCCTAAGCTGAACTGTGAATTCTTTATGAGTGTGATAAAATAGATGATGAGTGATAGAAATACAACGCACGCAATTAACACATTCAAACGAACAAATTGTCAGTTTGAAACTGATTACAGAGTAGCTCTGGCCATGACAGTTTGTGTCCTATATTCCCGCCCAGGTGTTGGAGTTTGCATGTTCTCCCGGTACTTGGTGGGTTTCCCAAATAGGCTAACTGGCTTTCCCAAATTGTCTGTAGTGTGTGAATGAGTGTGTGTATGTGTGTGCCCAGCGATGGACCGGTACCCTGTCCAGGGTGCACCCAGCCTCCCTCCCTATCCTCTCCTGGGATAAGCGTGATGATGAGCGTGCCCCTTATAAATACAATAAATACAAAACATGTTCTGCGCATTTTCTGCAGCACCCTCTGGCTCATGCTTTTCCACTATGGCTGTTGCTTCTATTTGTTGTCATTGTTATTTTTCTTCTTCCAGTTGGTCCCATTAGGGCGAGCAGTCTATAATCTATGCTTCCATTATTTCACCACACTGCTTATCTTGTGTAGGACCATTTAGGGCACAAGGTAGGGTGTACTCTGGATGGGGTAAGAAGGGAGTCACACACCCAATCACACATTACTGTAAGGAAACGACAGTCAGCCCACAGTCTTTGGACTGTGGGAGGAAACCAGAGTACCCAGAGGAAACCCACCAAGCACAGGAGTGGAGACCAGAGGTGGTAGTATCTGGACTTGGGTGCTGTACAACCCAAAAGTAGCAAAATACAGTGGAACCTCGGAATGCGAGGTGTGCGAGCGCGCGTAATTTGACACACACACACACACACACACACACACACACACACGCACACACACACACACACACACACACACACACACGCATACAAATACACTGCGCCTGCGCGCACAAAAGGAAACACTTAACTGTCTGGATTTATTTTTACTTTTTTTTTAATGTTAAGTGCAGGTTAATTTTTTTTTTTACTTTATATGTTGTATTAATTATTTTTATGTATTTATTGTTTTGGACTGTAGAACGAATAATTTGAGTTTTCATTATTTCTTATGGCAAAAATAAATTTGGTTTACGAGTATTTTGGAATACGAGCCCGCTTCCGGAACCAATTATGCTTGTAATCCAAGGTTCCACTGTATAAAAAACTATACTTGAGGCAAAGAGAATCCATAGGGCAAATATTACTCAGCACCTAAGAATTAGTACAGAAGTGCTCACCTTACAAACACTCAATTTAATTACATGACATTTTATTTGTATCGCAAAGCAGCTTTACACAATCAAAAGATGGTGATAGGACGAAACCTTGAGAGGAACCGGACTCACCAGGGAACCCATCCTCATCTGGGTGATATCGGAGACCAGGGACTGATCTGCACTCATACTGTGTGTTAGGTGACTGGAGGTTCAATATAACAGGAGACGTGTTCATATGGAGTCCAGGTCGTTACTGGAGGCTCAAGTAGCCTGTTGGAAATTCAAGTCCTGAACTATCGAGCAACTGCAGTCCCGGGTCCTCAGAGAACAGCTGTCTATTCACTGCTATTGCATTATAAAGCGTGTCTCAATGGAAAGCCAAGTCACGCATTAACGGATAATAGCCAGCAGGTGGCGCTTCAAATACTCCACACCATTGAGGTTATGCAATGCAACACCATGCAGTAAGTAGGAGTAGAGATATTTGCTGTACATTTGAGTGGAGTAAAAGAATCCTTTACTGAAAGTACAGTAAGTGAGTTACCTCCCACCTCTGGCTACAGTTCCAGTGACAAGATGTCAGGCGTTGGCTGGAGTGAAAACCCGGGCCTTCCAAAATGCAAGGGAAAAGAATTGGGTCACTGGGTCACCAATGCTGTACTGTCACTTCTATATAATGTCCTAATAATACTGCATAATATCGCACTGAGTGTACAGTAGATTTCAGCTACAAGTTCACCGTTTAGCGCCTTTTGCTTAAGTCACAGAAGGTTAAGCTCATTTTATGTGGTCATATCCTAATTCGTGGCCTCTTTATTGCTCCACTGGCTGTGATAAATGAGCTCAGATCGGGCCATTAACTCATAATTAGAGGAAAACATGAAGAGAAACGGAAAGACTGCAAAGCTGGTGAGATTGTGTGTTAAATCCGAGGCTGTATCACTGGTGAGCGTTTTCACACGTCCACTCACTCACTCACGCTCCAGTAGTAATAACGAAGGGCTGGAGTTCCCAGCTTCACTGCAGTGTGATGCGAGACCCCATGCTCATCAGACTCCATCATCTGGCCGCTCGCTGTAATTAGTTTATCTGTGTTGGCCTCGTTACGGTGTGTAGCCCACGGAGTGCCATGCGGCAAATCTGTCTTATTTGCCAAAGTTAATGAGGTCCGAGTGGCACCGGGACGGCGCCGTTATTCTGCACGAGCATCACGCTGCTTGTTTTAGAAGTGATTAACTCACATGACTGTGCTAAAAAGGTCAGGCGGTTTCTTTGTGTGTGTTCTGTTGAAAGACTGTTAGTGCGCACGAGTCTCTCTGACAATGTGCATCGTGACAGTGGTTATAATGTGCAAAATGTCAGTTTTATTCAGTAACACACGATCAGCTTTTCGCTTTATCCTGTCCTGCTGTTTTCTAGTCAAGTCAATGACAATTTTGGGATCTGAACAATGACATTTTTTAGTTTTACATTACATCATCATAGGATAAAGGTCAGATCTTTGTGCACACATACTGTACAGTACATATACACTGATCAGCCATAACGTTATAACCCCCCCCGCCTAATTGAGTAGGTACATACAGTTATGACCTGTGTGTTCTGACACCTTTCTACTGGAACCAGCTTTAACCTTTTGCTCAATTTTCTTGCATCACTTTTGGTATGTCCTGATCACTGCATTTTACAGACAAAACAAACAAAATGAAAATGCAAGCTGCTGGGATTTCCTTAGTATTCTGCATTGTCATGAATTGATCTCCTAATACACCATATCGTAAGCAAAACACCATTTTGTCCATGACATTATAATCAAATCATGATCAAAACAAATATTACAATCAATATTAATCTGCATAAATTGCATTTCAAAATGATCCTCCTTGCAGTAAATATGGTATGACTTGTACATTAAGTCATGAATAAAGTCCAGAACCTTACTCAGAGGATAACCCAAACCGCCATAGTCCATTAGATCACAACTGAAATTCCTTCCAAAACCGAAACCCCTACTGGGTCCTGTATTATGATTCCATGTGGTTAAAATTTTATCGGGAGCCAGTCCGGGGTCTTGCATTCGATTTCATATACTGTGTTGTATATATTTGCACACAGACCACATGCATTCTGTACAGTTCTGAAATGAGAAAAATAACATTTCATTTTTTTTTTTTGCTTGATTTGAGGTTAGAAAGCTTTGGCTTCTAAGAGTAAAGAGGCAGACACCATATTAAATATTAACACTCACCTCTGTGGTGGGAATACAGCACTACAGCGTTCCACTTTAATTATTTCACATTCTTCTAATTCATGCCACGACTTCCCGCTTTGCCTGTTTATAATGCATGGTTGGTGTAGCATGTGCTATAGACACATGTCTATGGCTTTTCAGCATTTGCATCATTTTTTTTTTTAAACAGCACTCATATCGAACCTGACCTGAATCTCAGAGCATGGTCGATTGCATGAATCGCTAGGGCAAACATCTAGAGGCTAGCATAGTGCTAAATATTTTATTTCACTCATAAATTATTGCATGGGAGTGAGGCAAACTGAAAGAAAAATAGACATCTTAGGTAAGAGAGCGTATCTTGGAATAATCAGTTTTCTTCATACAGAAAGAGAGTTTTGTCATTATAAACAATGATGTATAAATTATGTGATATCTCAAGCAATAGAATGAAAACAAGAAAATAATAGAGAAACCTGAGAATATATAAAAGGTTAAAACCAAGCTAGTCCCGTTGGTGATAAAGAACTCTCTGTTGTAACTGGAAGACTGGATCGTTAGAAGCAAAAATTATTCATGACCGTGATTTCATCATACCGGGTTTGCACATGTTAGTTAGTTTGCTAGTTTTGGCAAGGTAATCTTTAATGCTAGTGTTAATTATTTAAAATAAAAAGGAAATGTCTTTTACTATTCTGCCAGCTAGGCTTAGAAAAAATATTTCAGGTTTACCCATTTTAGCTAACAGGCTATTAGTGAACAGTGCAAATTATGAACATTGATCAATATAACTTAAAATTCCTGCCAGAAACCTCTCTCATGTTCGCTAGTATTAGGCATACAACTAGGGCCGACCTTTTGTCAGCTGAGCTAAGTTTAGCATGCTAGGTTTAAATTACCACAGAACAGTCATTAGTGTTGATTGATAATCCTGTCAGATTAGCTCATTATCTTGGTAAGATTATTCTCATTATTAATTATTAACATTTTTTAAAAATATAAGATTAGAAATCCTGTCAGGTTTGCTTATGATAGCTGGATTAGCCATCAATATTATGAAAGTTCATGATACCTGAAGATCAGTCAAGTATGTTCATGTTAGCTAGCTGTCTAGCATTAACAGTGAGTATTAGAAATGTTTTTGGTTAACATTGTTACTTAAAATCCCATAAGAAATTCTGTCAGGTTAGCCCTCATTAGCAATGCACAAATCCTCTGATAATTGTTGTCAGTGTAAGTTACTTTAGCTAGCAAACTTGTAAAAATAAAAGTGTGCACTACCTATGTATGAATGATAAAATTTTATTTTTCCCATGTAGAGACTGGAAGCCATCATTTAAAAATCTGGTAATCAGTGTAATCTTTTCTTTTTCTCTGAGGAGCACTGGGAATGTGTTTCAGAGGCATCTGGGCCTTTTTGGCTTCTATTTGCTTTTCCCCCCATTTGCATTGCTCAACAGGAGCACCTGCTGCGCTTCCCCTCGGCTACACGTGTCCGCTGTTTCCTTTGAACACACTCCTAATCGCGGTGGCAGATAAAGAGCCACACACACACACACACACACACACACACACACACACACACACACACACACACACAGAAAGCAGCCATGCATTTTTAAATGAGCTTCCTCCACGGCGATGCCTTTGGGGGCCACGCGTCCACTTAGCTGCTGTGTCGTTAGGAATTAAATGAGCACGTTGCTGTTTTGCCGCTTCATCCATTTACACTTTAATTATGAGCAGAATGTTTGGGAGTGAAAACCGTCACACGGCGGCACTCGGCCATGAAGAGAGTCCATCATGAGAATGTAAAAACATTCATTTTCACTTCAGGTACGGCTATGGAAAATTATTTCTTGCTGAAGTTTGGTCAAATGTGCCCTGATTATACAAGAAGGTTAAAAATGTTTCTTAAGGTGTCTTTAGTTTTGCATTGGGGCTTACGACTACCGAAATGTTTCATTAAAAATTTAAGGCCAACTTTCGAATAAATATTATGAGCATTTAAATAAATATGACTAAAATATAAAGTTTTAGCTAGTAGACTAGTTTTGTGCATGAACATATGAACAGTTGTGTATGATTTATCTTGTCAGGTTAGCTTATATTAATTAGTATGCTAGTTTGAGCAGTGAATATTTTAAACATTTATGCCTGTCAAAAGTCCTGTCAGAAACGTCTGTTAAGTGGCCTATAATTAATTATTTACTTAACATTATCTATAAACATTAATGAATGTATATGACCTGACTAAATCTCCTGTCGGGTTAGCTCTTGTTAGCTAGCAGGTTAGCTTTAGCAGTGAATATTTTTCAATATGACTTAATCCTGTCAGAAATATTAAGTGAGCAATTATTAATGAGCTGGCTAACATTAGCCAAGAATAATATGCCCCAACTGGAAAAAAGAAAAAAAAAAAAAAGTCAGGTTAGCGCACTATTAGGCTAGTGTTAGCAGTAAAAATATGAATATTTATAAATATCTCTTAAAATCCTGTCAGAAATTCTGGAAGTGGACAATTGTTAATTAGCTAGCTAACATTATCCATGAATATTTAAATTATTTTTATGACTTTAAAATTCTGTCAGGTTAGTTCATGGCAATACAAATACGAACACGTAGATTAGATTAGATTAGATTAGATTCAACTTTATTGTCATTGCACATAGTTACAAGGCAACGAAATGCAGTTAGCATCTAACCAGAAATGCAAGTTAGCAGTGCAATATAAACATATATACAGATCTAAAAATAAGGTCTATGTATAAATTGGATTACAGAAAAAAAATGTATGTACATGTATATACAGTATAAAGTGAGCATAGATGGATAAATTAATGTACAGAATAGTTGTAAATCTACAGATATGTCTAAATATAAATATGTGGAATAAAGATTTACAGAAACTATATATAGGTGAATTTACATTATGTGCAATATACATATGAATAAATATGAGGAATTTAACACTTATGAATATGATTTAAAAAGTTCTGTCAGAAATCCTGCCAAGTTAGCTATGATTAGTTAGTAAGCTAGTGAAATAGGTGACTGCTAATCACTTTGATATTACACTCAAAATTATGCTCAGGTGCATCCTGTTTCCACGGATCATCCTTGCGATGTTTCTACAACTTGATTGGAGTCCACCTATGGTAAATTCAGTTGATTGGACATTATTTGGAAAGACACACACCTGGCTATAAATAAAAGGTCCCACAGTTAACAGTTCAAGTCAGAGCACAAATCAAGCCATAGACTCCAAGGAATTGTCTGTAGACCTCCGAGACAGGATTGTATCAAAGCACAGGTCTGACGAAGGGTACAGACACAGTAGCCTCCATCATATATAAATGGGGTATTGTTTGTAGAATTTTGAAAAAAATAATGAATTTAATTCATTTTGAAATAAGCCTGTAACATACTTTGGCAAAATGTGGAAAAAGTGAAGTGCTGTGAATACGTTACAGATGCACTGTACGTGTCTAGCTATGTTTTAAGCCTCACAGTTCCAGCATTAAAAAAAAAAAAATAGATAATAATAAAAAAAACCTGCATTCCTGCCAGTTTCACAGATGCTAAATGAATAACAGTTGGATTACTATAAAATCCAGAGCCGCCTCATCCAACAGGACAAGACACAACAAATGTGTCTAAGAACTTTTATTTTTTTTCTCCCAAACTCGATCCTGACTGTGTAATTCTCCACCCACCCCAACAGACTTGCTGAGACTTCTTCTCCTCCTGTGCCATCTGTCTGATCTCTCACTCAAACCGCTCGGCCCTCTCCTCTCCCCCGAGTCTGGCTCAGTCATCCATCATGCAGATAGATATCGGCTCCGGTTCTCGAGTCGCACCGAGCACGAGGAATCTCGTCCAAAAGAATGACATGCTTGTCTTCAGCCAACAGCTACGAAATACTGACACAATTCCATAGGCAGAAACACAAACACCAGTACACCTGCGAGACAGTTCATTTCATATAACAAACAAAGCACTGATGCAGGGAGTATATCATTAACGCCGAGGACAGCTGAGTGTGTAGCAGGGGTTTGCATGGATATGGACACCCTGATAACGTCACTCACATGCCTGATGTGCACTTCACACATCAAATGGGGAAGGGCTTTGTTTTATTTTAGGAAGTTTCTTTAGACTTTGGTGAGATTAAGAAGTAACTGAGAACTGTTCTATGATCATTGTTTATCACATTGTTTAGATTGTGCAGAACAACAGGACACGTTTCAGTTAGTTCAAACTCCCTTTATTTCTCTACACAGTCCCCTGCTACACTAATGCACTTAGCCATGGTCACTGGTGGCTCAGTGTTAGGTTTCTTGCCCAGCAGAAGGGCTGGGTTCGATTCCCAACTTGCCACTGGTCCCAAGCTGGATAAAATGGGAGGGTTGCATCAGTAAGGGCATCCGGCATGAAAAACCCAACCTTGTATGTGCGGTCCTTTGCCAGGAGCAGTCAAAAGAACAACAACACTACTAGCTTAGCTTAGCTCAGTGTTTCAATATTGCTTGGGTACTATTTCTTTGTACACTGGACCCATGGCCTCCCAGGAACTCTTTTTAATAACCCAAACATATGGAAATGGCTTGGAGTGAGATCAGGACTGTATGTGTCGATAACTTCCAACCGAGTTCCTGTGATGTTCAAGTGGTGTTGGTGAATGGTTGTGTGCACAGTTCACAGACAGATGCGTATCTTCTGCAAGTTGGCGACAAGTTATTTTGTCGATTTTTCTAGGATCCGACGTTCCACTTGCTGATTGTTCACGGGAATGACAGCAGTGGACTGGGAACGTCAAACACGGACATATGGATTTCTGTAAAACGTTTGCACCAATACAGTAGAATGTTTTACTGTGGCTAGAAGTCTTATCCCTGTACTGTGCTCGAAGTCTTCTGTAAATATCAACTGCTTTTAGGCCTACAGGACATTCACCAGAAATTTCATCACGAGTCCCAGGTTTGACTTGCAGATTGAATGAGTTCTGGGATCTTGGACTGTTCTCCGTGGTGTTCCCATTTGTGCATCTACGATGTCCAGTTTGTCCAGTCAGATGCTTTGTGTGGAAGCATCTGAGGAAGTATAGAACCACTAGTGATCCATATGCGCTACAGTCATCAGGAAGTACCGGGGAACAACAAGACACTTCACTGCCAATTGCACTTGTCCGTAATAAAAATATTCTTGCATTAATGATTTTAACAACATTTTTTTTTAAAACAACATTAAGATTTGTGCATTAAAATATGCAATCTATATAAAATAATATGTAATCATAATAATAATAACACTAGGGTGTGTTAACAGGAAATAAATCCATGATAGGTTGAGTTGATTTGCCCCATTACCCCCTCAAAGTGGATTATTTTCTTATAACAGCAAATCCAGAAGAAAAGCATTTTATTCCTCTTATATCACAGCAGTTTGCAAACAACTCTGTACAGTTTAATAAAGTGCAACATATCATGCTTTTAAAATGTTTGTAGATACATTTCATGACAACTCATCCGTACTAAAGACTGTGAATGTAGTGAACTGGTGAATAGACTGTAGTGGAAATACAGTGGAGTGTTTTATAAACCTTGTCCTCTTGTATATGCTGTATTTCTCAAGTTTATTGTTTATGAAGCGCTACTAAAGACTCTAAAAATAATTGTAATTTATAGAAATATAAATTAAAAAGTAGATTATACTGTAATAAAAACAAAAACCAATCATCTTTGTGGTGGCACCATGGGGTTGTGGTTTGCACTGTGGCCTGTGGAGTCGGCATGTTCTCCTCATGTTTAGTGGGTTTCCTCCCACAGTTTAAAGATATGCATATTAGACTAAGTGGCATTTCCAAATTGCCCGTACTGTAGTGTGTCTGTGCCCTGCAGTGGACTGGCACCCTGGTCCAGGGTAATGCCCAGAGTCCCCTGGGAAAAGCTCTATGGAGAATGAGTGGTAACGTCTCTCAGCCAGTGAAGTGAAGCGTCACTTCTGTTTGATCTGTTCTGTATTCTGTGTCGGGATGACACATTCCATTTCCATCGTTTTCAGACATGATTGTTCTCAGGATTCCCCTCCCCTCATGTGTATATGTGTATATATATATATATATATATATATATATATATAAAAAGCAAATAAGCCTTCCCTCTTAAGAGCTTCTCGTCTCCTCGACATGCACCTCGCATACATTATGCACTTATGCAAATCCAGCTCTGTATGAGGGATGAGCGGTGAGGTGCTGGCATTTCGCCTCCTAAAGGAAAATCAATCAAAAACGCAGCGTGCGTTCGGAGGACCAGACTCACGTTTAATCATGCGGGAGATTTGGGTTGAGTTTAGGAACAGCATGGAGCCTGCAAATGGAGAGGATTTATTCTCTAATTTTAAATAAGGAGGAGAATCACATGTAATGTTTGGCTTCGTGGGTCAAACAAAGGATCTTCATGTGATGTTCTTCTACATGTCTGAGTCTCTCCAGAGTGAACTTCACAGCTCCTTATTGATGTCCATCATGTATCATCATGGTTCAGACTGTGTGTTAGTCTAATGCTGAGTAGTAGTTGTTATAAATATTGGACTTAAAAATACATTTATTGTTACCGCTATTCATGAAACGACTTCCTTTTCTCACTTATATCATAGCAGCTGTAAATGACCATTACACCATCAGCCTACATTTTTTTTAAATTTCTCTCTTAAAGATAGTAAGTTACACAGGTATAGAAATTAATGAACCTTCTCCTTCTTTCGGTCAACCTTCTGACCAATCAGAATGAGTCTAAATCAGTTTATCGCAAAATGGCGCTAAATACTAAATCAAGGATCTCCAGTTAATGGAACCTTTTAAATGATGTTCTATGACAAAGGGTTCTAAGTAGAACCCTTTATTTAAAAGCTAAATACAGGAATCCAACGCTAAATCTCTTAGAGAGCGATTTCGGCGAGGAAATTGGCACTATCCTGGAAATTTCCAGAAACTCTTGGGCTTTTGTGGAGTTCTCTTCACACTCCCAAATCCTCTCTTCCATTTCAACAAAAAGCTACAAAATTATTGGACATCTCAATTCTTTTCATAGACTATTCATGAGAAGAAAAGAAAAAAAAAATTCTACATTTCTCTTGTAGCGCTCTCCTGGAACTCTGGGCACTCCCCAAAATCGTTGGGTTGGGATCTCCTAGTATTTTCCCATCTCTGAAGAAATGAAGAAATCCTCTGCTGTGGCCCTTAAAAGACAATATCTCTTACATAGTCGATGGCCTCTCGTCAAGCTCTCGTCTCGTCTACGAGTACTTCTCACTCTCACCGTTCACAAAACCATGAGATCTCCAGCTGTTCCTCGTTCTCACCGCAAGCTCATTGTACACTTGCTGAGAACTCCATGTCCTCTTCAAGGCTCTCTTCAAATCCATACACCCACTTCTTGCCGGTCACGGAATGATTATTTTCTCATTCTAAATTTCACATCTGTACCGTACGTATGAAAAAGGCTTAAGTGTGCAGTACAAACCCCAGATTTCTTTCTTTAGCATTTAGCTCAATCAAAGCTTCAAGACTTGAAGAAGCTTTCTTTTCCTCAGGAGTGTTGGAGTGGGGTTGAGTGATCGGTACAAACTCTAACGAATGCCAAATATGTTTATCTCGATGCTTAAAGCCTTACAGGAGCTTAAATGACCCTGGTACCGTTCCTGGTACTTTGGGAGTGAGGATAAAGTGTCCTTTAAAGGTTCTGGAGCTCAATCACTCATCGTTTCGGAGCTGAAGCTCAGCAGTCAGTCCTGCCATTTATCTCTCCGATTACAGTGTGACAGTTTTCTTTCTACACAAATAACGGCAGCTTTATGGATTTTTATGACATGCTGTGTGCGCGTGAGGGTGTGAGAGAGTGTAAAAGAGCGAGTGCAAGACGGAGATAATGAAGTCCGTGGAGTAAAACCTAGCAGGAGGTTGAATCTCTCTTTCTCCCAGCAGAGTTTCTTCTCAACACAAAGGAACCCCGAGAACCCGGAGATGTTTGAACACGACGAGCCGAAGCTCCTCGTTCGGGAAGAAAGGAAGAGGAGAGACGGGAGCGCAGAGAGGAAGTGGAGTGTGAAAGCAGATGATAACCAGGATGAAGGTGGATAGAGTTCCCAACATGAAGGTGTAAGATTTGGGAAGATAATACGGGTGGCATGTGCTGCTTTGGTTGTTTTTTTTTTGTTTTGTTTTTTAATGATGGGATTTGTGTATAAACAAGCTTTGTTTTGATTATGATTATGATGATGACGATGATGACGAGGGAGGAGCATTGCTGAAGATTTCGCCATCTGATAGAAATTTGTAACCAATAAATAAACTAATTTCCAATTTTAGTCGTTTACATGAGATTCATCTGTGTGTTATTAAAATAAAACAAATCTATTCAGCTTGAAATCCAGTCCTGATAAAACACCACAAAAACCCACCGAAAGCTTCAACCACCTGATGGGGGCAGTGTTGCATTTTGCAGCACGTGTGTTTGTGTGCATTTGTGTGTGTGTGTGTGTGTGTGTGTGTGTGTGTGTGTGTGGTAAGAAGTGGATGCTAATGCTCTCTTCATACGACCTTTGTTTAAAATATAATCGTGGAGCAACAAGCAAAGCGTGGTCCAAATGTACACACAGATTATGTTTGCCACCACACACACATATACACACACTATCAACACAATCACACACTCATTAGCAGTACCTTTATGCATTAATAACTCGATGACATGTGCAGCTCACAGTAAACACCTCGGAGCGGCATGGAGAGGCGCCAGGTGCGGCTGTGAGACGCTTCCTCTGAATGCTGTAGCTCGTATGATGCACAGAGAGTGAGCACACTCTCTCTCACACACACACACACACACACACAAAACGTGAACCCGTACATACTCTGAGAGCAGCAGGAGGCTGAATACGCTGCACTTAAAAGATCAGGAATGAAGAAATTGCACAAGCGGAGAACGTACGAGAACGGCGTAGAAGCGAGACCCTTTAGGTTATCTGTTAAAAATGGAAATGTTTGCGAGCGCTTACGGCGTTTGACACCCTGACATCCCTGACTGTCTAGTTTTTTTTTTTCCCTTGGTTTTAACTTGGAGAATGATTTATAAATCACAGAAAATGACTGAATCATTAAATAATTAATCAATCAGCCTACAAACAAATGGTTACCGTCATGGCAGCGTTGTCGCTTGCGACAAAGTTTTCTTATTTACCTTCTGGAATTAGCTCCGCCCTCAGCTCCAGCTCCAGACTCCACCCATTTTCCTTAAAAATGGGAATTCCTTAAAAGGTTCCTTATACGATCTCAACACCTTGGAGATTTAAATTTAAGCCAAAAAAAAAATAGATATTTCATGGATTTATTATTTATATGTAGTTGTACGAATCGTGTAGCGATAAATCAGCGATTATTATCTCATATATTTTTAAGAATGTGTATGGTTCACTGTAAAACACACTGAGGGCCACTAGGGGGCGACAAGAGCGGGAAAAAAAGTGAAGGAGAAACCGCGTGTACGGTAGCTGCAGTAACGTAAGTGATGTTCCACAATGTTTATGTAAATATAGCGGTGAGATAAGAACACACACACACACACACACACACAGTTTCTTTTTTTTTTTTTGAGAAGTCAGTAAGATTTTAAAAATTAGGTACATTTTGACTTTTTGCTTAATAGGTTGTGCCAAAGTGTATTATATAAGCGTATCAGATACGACGTTGTGTTGCCGGTTGTGTTTATTAGAAATGCAGATGTAATAAACACACATATATGACGATACAGCAGACTATGACTGTGGTCTTAAGCTCAAATGAGCAACGAGCAGATGAATATTTTTTTCAGTCCTCTGCAGCTTGACGAGTTTCTCCGAACCTCACTGAAGCTTTCCCAGAACCATGAAGCTGCCAGTCTTCCAAAAAAAACAAAAACATAACACGAAGTGCTCCTGTTTTGTGTGAAAGCCACTCCGACTGTGTTAAAGTGTGTTTCTCGCGGCTCAGTGACTCCTCGTATCAGCTCCAGCCAGCCGAGCTCAGCTCTCCTCTCCGCCGAGCAGCCAGACGGCGGGAACACGGTGATCCGTGTTGTTCTTTACAAAAAAAAAGGAAACGAAAACACTGACCACTTAGCCTCTGAGAGTAAGCGAGCAAACACGGCTTTTATTTAGCTTCGACAGATCCGGTCAGAGGCGTCGGACACGAGTGGGGATCGGAGCAAACATGCAGGTTAAGCCGCGTTCGCTCGGGTGCTACGCTCGCGCAACTGACTTTTACATGAACATCTGCTCCACGCTCAGTCTGGAGATGGTGGTAGAGATCTTATCCCAGCTGTAGCAAGGAGAAAGGACATTAATATCGGGCCACAGGCAGTTGTGGGGTTATTTTGAGTCACTTGGAAGTGAATAAGTAAATGAAAGTGCAGTAAAACACGTGCTTATGTACTTACAAAATCTACATTTAATAAAATCCCAAACGTTTTTAAACAGCAAGCAGATGCTGAATGTTTTACATACTGTATATTGCATATCATTATACTTTCTGTTGATGTCTCTGTATTTACTCACTCGAGGTCTGGCTATACCGAGGTCTAAAAGTCTGAACTAAACGAACGGCCGATTTCAGAATCCGCTTGTGTCCGAACGGAGCGTTAATCTCCAGCGCATTTCTGCCTGCGAAGCTCCAGCGTTTGCGTCGCTTTGAAACATGTGTTAATTTGTTTATTTGAGCCTCATTAAGTGTTTTAATGACTTAAAGCAGGCAACATGTTCACTTTTATTAAGTCTCATTTGAGCCATGAAACGTTCAAACAAAAGACGGATTAGCAATCAGGATAAAAAAAAGAAAAAAACGCCTTTACGTGCTGTGAAACCAGAAAATGTTGAGCTTACAAACCGAGCAGGAGAAGAAAGTAAAGGAGAACATGGGAGAGGATGCAGAACAAAATGTGTGGAATTAAAAAAGAAACAAGAGGCACTGAAGGAGAAAACAGCAAACGACTGGTAATGATTTACTGGAGAATAATAGGGGCGTGCAAACTTTACACCAAATGAAAAAAAAAGGAAAAAAGAAAGGAAAAAAAAGTTATACAAAGCATTTTTTAAAATAAAAATTAATAAACAAAACCTAGTAAGTTCTCTAAAAAAATACAAACCAACAGACAGCAGCAAGTGTTCAATAAGCAAACAAACAAACATGCAGCTCGACAGAACAATAAATAAATAAACAGTAAAAAACATATAGCACCAATAGTACCAGTGTACAAACTTTTGCACCGACTGAGAATAAAAGCCAACAAGATTACAAAAAGCAAAACTGCAGATAGTAAGGGTGTGCAAACGTTCACATCAATGCAAAAAATGAATAAAACAACAAACAAACAAAAAATGAAAAAAAAAAAAAAAACCTTCAAAAATATTAAGGGTGTGCAAACTTTCGCATGTATGAAACAAACATGCAAAATTATGGAGGAAAGGAAATAAAATCAAAAGTGAATAAAGAAAGAACATTTGTACCACACGCACACGCACACACACACACACGCACACACACACACACACACACACGCACACACACACACACACACACACACACACACACAGAACATATTGTGTTATTATTTGAGGCAGAAACCTGATTATCAGTAACTCGTCTCTTTGTTTCTTTCTTCTCGTCTGCAGGCGACGCGTCACTCGAGTGTTTTAGGAATAGAAACGCTTTGATTTTATGATAATGTGATGTTTATTCCTCGTCCTGCCTGTCAGTCAGTGGTCTCACTTTCTGAGCATTATTTCCCCTCGGGTCCCTCTGTAACACACACACACACACACACACACACACACACACACACACACAAAAGCGCAGTATAAGGCAATTATTTGGGGAAACAGGCAATCTTTCCGTGACTCTAAGCCGCGTGGAGCCACAAACTTACTTGACGGAGGACAAATAAAAAAGACAGAGGCGCTGAAATGAAATACGTTTAGAGGACGCTTCCTGTGACAGTGGGAGTTTATTGTTTCGAGAGGCGGCTTATTGAGACTCATCCCCAGGGGCCAGCGCTCCACCGACTCGATCCCCGTCATCAATCCGCTCATCCAATCACCCAGCCGTCGCAGTTTCCCCCGATCCGGCTCCCTCCGGCTCGATCGTGATTAGCGTCTCAGCTGGAGCGCAATGACACGCTGACAAGATATTTAACGTCACGTCTATCTGACGCTCGTGCACTGCTTAACTCCTGACAGAAAGCCGGGGTGTTCCGCACCGTTCTCTGCTCCGATCGGTCGGAAAGTGTTGATTCGTTGATTCATTTATTAGGGTCCGAGCACTATGACATCATCACGATGACGCCAAGGTCGATGACGTCATCATTAACGCTATGATAGCGCTGATATCTGAAACTGCTGATGTCGTTGTGAGTGACGGCCCTCTTGTTTTTCTAAGAATTATT
>QMIH01000102.1:673580-717123 GCA_003987875.1 Clarias batrachus
CTTTTTGTGGGTCACGTGAAATGTATATATAATATTGTATGTTCAATTATATATTATTATTATTATTAAAAAAAAAACTTTTTGACACAGTACAGCAGCTAATCTGTTACTGTTTCCTTAGTAACAGCTCATTCACAGGGACAGGGAAAGGACAGGTTCTTCGGACATTTAATGAAGGACTCTCTAGTGCCTGTCAGAGGAAACTGTAAACAACTTTGAGATCTTTATTCTGAAAAAAAAAAAAAAGATAAATGTGATCAGGCTTGTGTCATATAAGACAAATAAATCACTTCACGCGCTGTAAGGGGAAACGAATCGACTCTGTCGTGGTGATAGTAGCTCCGCTTCATTACACCATCCTGTGGTTAATTGTTTCCTACATGAGCGTCTAATTCCAGTGTTTTATTCGTATTTAATGAGCAATTTAAACGACTATTATTTTACTTTAACAATTGCTGTAATGTACAGTACATCTATATATGTGTGTGTGTGTGTGTGTTTGGTTGCATCTATACTGGTTTAAAAAGTGCAGGAGAAAATATCTCACTATAGCGTCGATTCTGTAGTCGCGGGAGGCACGTATCCCCTGGGACTCGGGTCATGAGGGCGGGGTTCACCCTGGATTGGGTGTCAAATGTCAAATAACCACGAGGAAACCAACCAAATATGAGGAGAACATGCAAACTAAGATGACAATGTTGGAAATGAGTAATATCGGTAATATATGTTTGTGCGGCTGGAACGGATTATCTGCATTTGCATTATTTCCTAGAGGACGAAGCGTCGCTCAATACAACATTTCCTTTAGAATCCCGAGAACTGGATGTCTGGTTATGTTCTTCTTCTTGGTCCAAAAATTCTAGTCCAGGTTTTGATCTCTGCCGATATCCTCAGCTCGTCCTGTAAGTTAAATAGGTCTCCGTCTTTCTCACTCTCCTGAGCGATAATATCAAATCCTAATCACTCGAGGATAAAGGGAACAGTGAGGAAAAGCGGCGTGATGGTGAATCACTCGTACCTGCACCACCACAATGGAGTGTAATACAGGAGCCGAGGTTTGGGAAACACCCCTGTGAAGCGAACATTCAGACCTGTGGGGACGCAGGATAATGGAGCGTGATTGAAGAGGTGACACTCGGAGCGAGCCGCTATAATTACAGAGCAGCCTCTCGTCTCTGAAAATCCCCTCGACGGCGTCTCATCAGCGGCAGAGCGAAGAGATCAGCCGTTATTAGGCCCCGCATTTGTTCCTTAGGAGAGCGATCTCTCATTCTCCTGGACAAAAACACCGAGCGAGACAACGACTCGTGTCCTAATTGCATGTTCTCGTGGATCGCTCTTTCCTCGAGCGTCGATTTTACAGAAAGCCGTCTCTCAGTCTGCTCTGCCACGGGAATTCACGAGAAAAGAAGGAAGGAGGCTGAACGGGGTTAAAATGAAAAAATGATAAAAATAAAAAAAAATCAGTAAAAGGAAATAAAAATACACGGGATGTTTGACGTCTTTGTGTGAAAGAAATCAAATAAAATAAAGAGTTTGGGTCAAATCACGGGAATTCCGGAATAAAACGCTCTGAAACAGGATGTAATAACCAGGAACAGGACGCTGTGATGGAGTTGATTTATTTTCCTCCAGCAGCGTTCCTTGAAGTGTGTCGTAATTTTTTGCAAATTTCACAAAATTCACGTGATTGAACAATTACCTGGTGAAATCCGGCGTGAGACGTCTGTTACCCTGTTTCTGAATGTTTCATTCTAGAGGTTTTTTAAAAATTATCTCAGGGTTTGCATCGTTAACTTCCTGTGTACGACCTTGCCTGAAAGTTTTCTCCAAATTTCTTCCTACTTTTGTTCAGATCCGCATTTTGGAGCTCAAAAGAGTTCCTCTACCACTTGAGTGAAAATCTATTTACATTTCTAGTCCATGTTTTTTCCCTGTACTGTATTTAGGGTGAGTGTTAAAAGTGAAAGTGTAGATTTTTTTGTTATATTATTTACACGGCCCTCCAGAGTTATTGGCATCCCTTGTAAAGATTAGTTAAAAGCGTTAGAAGGTCACCTGAACCCCAGGGAGAACCCGGGAGCTGAGCTGAAAAGCAGCGTGCACAGGAGAGGGCACTAGGACCCTGGGAACCTGGCTGCTGGATGGAACACGCCTACTTAACTCAGTTACTACTAGTGAAGGGAAGTTTGAATCATTTTAGTGACTCGGTTCTTTGATCAAAATGAACAAATCTTTTTTTGAGTCATTTAGTTCATTTCGTTCTTTTTCACTAGAAATGAAATAAAAAGTTACATTTTCAATAAACAGACCCCCAACACGTCTACACACACACATTTTGTCTATAGTTCCAGTAATGAAAATATTACAATGCAGCTAAGGACGTATTATAAACAGAATGAGCAGCTCACCATCATATCTTCTAGTCCGAGTCGTTTGTTCTTTTGAATCGATTGCACTGCACAGCGTCTATGGGAGTCACGTGACGAAAGAACGAACGACTCGGGATTTGGAAGATCCGTTCAATTCTGTTTCCTCTACATAACCTACGGAGGTTTTGCGATGATTTGCGCGCGCGCGCCCAGTAGAAAACGAATGAGTCACTCTCCAAGACGACTCGCTCTTCTGAGTCATGTTAAAGATTCATTCATAAAGAAGGAATCGTTCATGAACGACTCATCACTAGTTATTACAAGCTAGCTATCCTGGCTTTAACTTCACTAAAACGTTAAGGAGGCTAACATTTATTTAAATGCTAATGTTACTTGATGGGTTTATGATCACATTAAGGGGAAAACCTGATTGGCTTGTTTACGCTTTGGCCAATAAAACAAAATGCAATAAATGACAGTGTGCTCACGAATACTGGATGTCTAAACATGACTGGAAATGAAGTTCACTGATGGAGGGTTTGTTTCCATTTCAGTGTTTTTAGCGTTAGATGAACAGAGCGAGATGGTTGTGATCGCTGATGTGAGCGTCGCAGGATCCAAGAATTTCATGTTACTGTATGCAAATTTCGTATACAGCAGGATAGTGTACAGTCTCTCTGCGTCTTTTCATGGTTTTTCAGGACATCTCTCGCTCCAGGTGGAATTAGATATATACAGTATACACGTTAACCAACATCAGCCCTTTAAGACGGTTTGCTTGAATCTCAGCAGCCACGCTACGTTAGCGTCTGTAATCCCGAGACAGATTTGTCTCTCTCACGCTCTCTCACATCTAGTCGGATCTCTCCGCTGGCCTTCAGCCTGCACTCAGAAATCTACTCATGGCTAAACAGGAGAAAACTTCAATTTCATGGTCCGCTTTATCTTCAAGATCGCTCCAAACAGCGGTTACGGAATCCGAACCTCGCCGTCACCTCGGTGTGTGTCGCTCGTGTGCAGGCTGAGGATAAACGATTGCGCCGGAGCTCGTTTACAAAGTCATCTACAAAGTCAAGACTCAAAAAATTTTATTAACTACTCATGCGTGTGTGTGTGTGTGTGTGTGTGTGTGTGTAAAAGAATTCTAAACCTTAATGCATCTGACATACCTTAGGAATCTTGCTGACGTCAGATATAACTCAGTCCTGCACTAACCACAAACGCTGACCTTTTTGCAATGGGATTAATCGTGATAATTACAGATTACATGAATTAATTAGGAAACAGCCTCTGAAACTCAGCTTCTCCATGCTGATGCTTTGGAGCTCTTTACCAAGTTGATTAGCTATTTAAGCACAACAGACCTACTTGGATTCTCTTCAGGAAAACATGGAAGCTTGTAAAAAAAAAAAAAAAAATATATTGTAGAATTTGAAATTCTGGTTAATTAAATTAGCCGATTATAACCGCAGGCAGAAGATAAATCCATCCATCATCTATATGGATTATCCTGTGTAGGGTCACAGGGGGACTGGAGCCTATTTCAAAGAACTCAAAGCGCCCTGGATGGGGTGCCAAGTCATCACGGAGCACAAGCCCACACACACACACACACACACACACACACACACACACACACACACACACACACACACACACACACACCTAGTCATACACTATGGGAAATTTGGAACTGCCAATCTTTGCAAACAAAGTTTTTGCAGTGTAGGAGGAAGAAACCCACCAAGCATAGGGGAAACACACACACACACACACACACACACACACACTGGAGGCAAGATCTACACCCTCAGTCCTGGAGATTTGAGTCGACAGTGACTACTATGACTACTAAGCTGAGCTGATGTTTGTTAGACAATCTTCTAAAGCATCAGTTTATGATAAAAGCCCATTATTATTATTATTATTATTATTATTATTATTTGAGATCAGTATTAATATCTATAGCAGGCAGCAGTGCAGGGTACAGTATGCTTCTGTAATAAATTTTTTAAATGTCAAAAAGAAAGAAATGGTTAACTCTCACTGCACAGACCTCCATCTCTCTCTCTCTCTCTCTCTCTCTCTCTCTCTCTGCGATTCAGGAATCCTGTAAGACGCTGTGCAGCTCCGTCCCACCGGCGAGACAGCTGCCTGATAGGATTACCTCTATACAAGTTTTTTTGGACTGCAGTATCGCATCCCACTTCAGTCCAGCCCACACAAAGCTCTCCGGCAAATTACGAGACAAAAATAACAGAGAGAGAGAGAGAGAATAAAAAAATCGACTCGTCCTACTTTACTTACAGCAGATTGTGAAGTTGTTTAAAACTTTGAAATGATGCTTACTCTGCTAGAAGGATTTCTTTAATGATTTGCTTGCCAATTAAAATGAATCGTTTTGTTGTTCTTTCATAAATACGATGAATTTAATAACAAAAAGCAAAAAAAAAGATTTGCTTCACAATAATTTTCTAAAAAAAACAAAAAAAAAAGGTCATCAAGAACGATTTGCTACTAGAAAAAAAATTGCAATATTATTTTATTCTATTGCAATATTCTATTTGCAATAGAAAAAAAAATATTTCTATTGGTTTTATTGGTTACCTTCAGGTTCTCAACGTGTAATTGCAACAGAAATGGAGAGTTTGGTAAATACACTCCACTGATTGGATGCAAACCGGAGACAGTTGTGCGTGTGTGTGTGTGTGTGTGTGTGTGTGTGTGTGTGTTTGTGATGAGACGGGTGTGTAATTTATCATACACAATAAAAAATCATCAGAATAATATAAATCTCTGACACTTTTTGATAGTAGTTCTGCTTTCTATGAAAGCTAGTCTTTTATTTAATCTTCTAGGAACACAACAGAAGAAGAAGAAGAAGAAGAAGAAGAAGGATTTTCTCCTCCTAACTTTGCGGTTAGGTTAGTCTTCCCATCTTTCCCAGTAAATCCCGCCTTCCGTGTTCTGATTGTTAACAGGACTTCAGTCTCTGTGATTGAGAGAGAGAGTTGTCTGATGGGAATAGACGCTCGGTTGAAACTGGTCACGTCACCTAATGTTACCCCCCCAGTGAGGCAGACATGCACAGGAATATTATATTTATTCTTGCAAGAGAGAAACAATCAGATCAGATCAAGTGTTTACATGGCAAATATTTACCTGCTGAACAGATTATCCAATTCAGATCATCCTGGGTCGGTTTCTCTTGAGCTGTTATTACCGTTATTAGTGGAATATTACAGTCCATGTAAACAGACATACAATCCACGATAATGTCCATTTCAGTCTCGACTCAAAGCAACACACGAGTCCTACCCTAGCTGAAGTGAGACTCTGTGAAGTTCCATCTTTCAAAGAAGAACTTATTTCCTGCGACGCTTCTGAACAGCTTGTTGTTATGGATCTGAAATTTGAAACTCGATGACCCCAAGAATAAAATAAATCAGTCATTTTAAAACCATGATCCCTGGAGACTCTCTCACCATCTGCTCCACGCCTGGCAAATTCACAACTTTTTCAGACTGTTTAAAAATTATTATTACTTTTATTTATTTATTTATTTATTTATTTATTATACAATCCTTTAGATATACTTACACATGTCTATGTGCATGTGATCTAAAAACATAGAAAGCACTAATTAAAGCAAAATCATTAACACTTCATTCTAGAACCGTTGTGTAAATCTAGTGTTCTAGATTCTGCAGGAACCAGAACACAGCCACAGTACGTGTCTTTCAACCAGACGGAGCTCAAACCAATTTAAGCCTAAATTAAATTTATATGCGGATGTAACCCAATATAAATGCAGTGATATTAATAAACAATTACAGTGGAACCTTGGATTACGAGCATAATTTGTTCCGGAAGTGGGCTCGTATTCCAAAACACTCGTAAACCAAATTTAATTTTCCCAAAAGAAATAATGAAAACTCAAATTATTCGTTCTACAGCCCAAAACAATAAATACATAAAAAATAATTAAAACAATATGTAAAGTAAAAATAAAACAAATTAACCTGCACTTAATAAAACCTTTGAAAAGAATCGCAACAGAGCTGAGTTTTCTGTGGGGGGCGGATGGGGGGGCACAGTGTAAAATTACGTGCACGCCCACACAGAAGAGAGAGGGAGATGTTGATTATACCAGTAAGAGACGAGCACTAAGACGCAGCAGGGGAGACGATTACACACAATTCCGCAGCGCAAGTGAGAGAAAAATCATTGGCTCAGTTGTGATCACTTGCTGCTCGGTGTCAAAATAAGAGTCGCATGCGTGATACATGATACTCGGCGCTCGTAAACTAATAC
Source organism: Clarias batrachus (assembly GCA_003987875.1). NCBI lineage: Eukaryota > Metazoa > Chordata > Actinopteri > Siluriformes > Clariidae > Clarias > Clarias batrachus. Next base: position 680,267 of record QMIH01000102.1, read on the forward strand.
TTGCTCGGTTTCCGATTAAAAATTTATTAAAAATCTTTGCTCGGTTTGCGGAACACTCGTAAACCAGGTTACTCGCAATCCGAGGTTCCACTGTAATGTCAATATAACATGTTAACATGACACCTGTTTGAGACAAGAGTTGTGCATCAGGACAGGTTTTGCTCATGAGACAAATGATGATGCTTCCTGACGCAGTTATGAACACCATCACTGGCCAAAACCCCAGGAGCGTAAGGTACAGTACATCACTGTCTCCCTGTCCTGTTTGACTAGAATGTGATCAAAATGAAGAGAAGTTAGAAAAGCATCCCAAAGCCTATGCTGAAACGTAAAAGTCTCCATAAGTCTCTATAATTCTTTGTCTTAAGTCAACACCTGTCCATGAGTCTTTGCAAGTCTTCATCTTCAAAATGGAGCTTTGGTAGGTTCTTGTGAGTAAGTCGTTGTCTTCATGCTGTACGTCTGCGGATCTCTTTTTAATTTTTCGTCCTTCATAAGTCGATCTTCATAAGTCGTTGTCATTGTACAAGTCTCCGTACATCCTCGCACCGCTTGATCTTCATCTTCAATCAACGGGATTTTGTAAATCTTCATAAGTCTTCATCTTCAATCAACAAGTCTTGTAAGCTATTGTGTTCAATCAACCAGCCTTTGTGTGTCTGTCTCCGTAAGTCTTCATCAGTCTTCATCTTCACTCCACAACCCTTCCTAAGTCTTCATGAGTCTAAGTTTTCGTCGTCAATCAACATGTTTCCGTAAAAATCTTCACAAACTTTCATCTTCAATTCAATCAGATCGGTGCTTAGAAATGAACATGGACCTAGTAACACATTCCTAAAAAAACGACAACTCGAGGCTAAGTCAGCGATTAAGGTAAGGAAAGCCGCTAGCTCGGAGTAATTTAGCAAGATTCTTGTTCTGAAGAAGTTCTGAGTTGCATCGAAGCCGACACTTTACTAACGCAGTCCGTTATTTTTAGCCTCGATGATATACAGATGGTTTATTCAATTATGAAGCTTGATTCAGAACAACGAGTAGCACGCAGCTATACGATTAGCTCATATAACGTTGCACACGGTAAATAAACATTTTACATGTGCATTTTAACAGCTTACTGTATTTATCAAAAATCCAATTCCCAAGTGTTAAGTGGCTGATTTAAGCTCAGCGCTTTCCTGCCTGTCTTTAGCTAACTAAATTATATAATCAATCAAGGACAGTTTCTTTAAATAAAGTCAGTTGTAAAGTTAATGGACAACTTAATGTTCTTTTTCAAATATGAATCATATGCTTTGAGTGGTCTTTGTTAACGAGCACTTTACAAGCTGTCAAGTGTTCTGTTTTTAGTGACTCAGAGCCGTGCAGCTCATCACACACATCACACACATCTTATCACGGTCCTGATTGATTCCAGCAGGACTGCGAGAAAATTGCTTTTCTTTTCAATTTAAAGAGCTGCATTTTTTTTTTAAGCTCCTTCGTCTCATCGGATTAGAATAGTGTGACGTTTTCCTGTTAAACCTTCACACACTTTAACATATCCATATGAGAGTTGGGAATAACTTGCGGAATAATATTACTTGTTTGTTTCGCTAACATGCCACGCTCAGTGTCAGGCCGTGATGGCTAGAAGGAGTTCACGCTTTCTCAGATTTTTGCATCATGTTCTCTGTAAAAGCTCGAGAATCTCTCCACTCCAGACTGATGCAACACTGCGTTTGCATAGCACGACTTCTGAAATTACTGATAAACTTTTTACAGCTACAACAAGCTGATAGTTTGTCAGGTCTATCTTTAACACCGGCCACTTTGGAATGAGGATATGGACTGTGGATGAGAATCAACTATAGCAACAGTAGCAAGGTAAAACCCCCCGAGACAACATGAGAGCGATGAGACTCCTCTTCTAGATTTTGAGTCGTTGCTCTTTTATGAAATGTGTGATGAACCTGCCAGGAATTGAGCTGGTCACGTTTGTCTGTGCCAAAGGTTCCGTAACTGGCTTGCACCCTGGTCTTTATCAGTGTCAGTGAACTGAACGTACCTTTCATCCTGAGAGAGCTCTCTCCTTTAGGGAAGTCAGTAAGCCAGTGTTTGACGTAAACAAATGTCATGCGTGCTGCGGGTTAAAAGCCAGCAGGAGCTCTAACATGTATAAGTGTTGTAATATATGTAGTTGTAATGGCTTTGCTATGGTGTCCACCATTGGGACGGTGTTTAAAATTTTTCATTTTTAAGTTAAAATAGCTTTGATAAAATGATTTTGAGATCACATTAAATAAACGAGCCAAACACAACGCTGCAACTACAACCTCAAAACATAGCAACTGCAACCTTTACTTGGACATCTACATCCGAGCACTTCATGCTCGCTTAAGATCGGAGACTGGGACGGACGCGACACCTTCTGTTTGATTTTCTTTCAGACATATTACTGTGAGGTGCACATTACAGTACCTCCCAGATGACTCTACTGTAGTGTGGTGACTGCACAGCGTCCACCCTGGATCATGTCCACTTTCACAGAGTAGACGTTAAGCAAATTAACCTTTTGGCTGCTTTCTAAGTTGATTTTTCAGTAAATTGCTGTGGTTCAGTGTGTTCCTCACAGCACAGTGGGCCTGGAATGAAAATGGTTTTGAAGTTGATGTTGCAACATTGTGTTAGGGGGCATTTATTCAATGTTATCCCATCGTCCGACGTTCTGTAGTCAACGTTCTGAAGGCAATTCATCAAAATCATTCTAACTTTTAAAGATGACTTCATACCAGAGTTGTCTCGAAATCTGGAACCCTGCCAAATCAACATCACCACCACCACAATGATTTGAGAACCAAAAGTTCCTGCAGGGAAACCTTAACCTGATCAGATATCTAAAAAAAAAGGCTTTTGGAGGGACTAAGAAAAAAAAAATCTCTTGGAAGAACAGCTCTCTGTCTTAAAGCTACAGTTTTAGAGCTAAGTAGAATCAATGCTACAGTAATGCTATGAACTTGTCTGACTTGTCCTTGTGACATCATCTGCCCATCCTTGGAAGTGTCATAAATGTTAACCTCAGCTCACATGCAGTACTAGTTCAACTTCACAGCTCGTTAAGACACTCGCTTGCCTTCAGTTCCCCTCCAGTATAAACACTCAGAGTTTCTATGAGAAGGTTTTGTACTGTTCTGCTAGTCATTGCAGGCTAGATCATCACTTAGCATCATTTATCCACCGACGGGACGCAGAGTCATGAGAATCGTCTAAAACTAATGTTAAACCTTTATCTAAATAAAACCCTTGATAGATTCATCAGAATTCATCAGATTCATCAGTTGAAGTGTAGTTTGTTTTTTCCGGGCCCCGCTGCGTTCCTCTTCACCGTCTATACATACTACACTGAGAGAGTGGACTTCTGGATGTTCATCTGAACAGCAAACTGGACCGGACAGACAGCACAGACGCAATTTATAGAAAAGAACAGAGCAGACTCTTATCTCATGCAGAGAAATACAGCTTAATTAATTAATTACGTTTATTATTATTTTATTATTAATTATAATAAAACATTATAATTTTATATCCATTAGTAAATTAATATTAAACATTACAATTTTTGTTTGAAGTAGATTTTTTTCATTTTACAGTGGAACCTCGGATTGAGAGTAACCTGGTTTACGAGTGTTCTGCAAGACGAGCAACATTTTTAAATAAATTTTGACTTGAAATACGAGCATGTCTTGGTTTACGAGTGCCGAGTTTTTTGACACCGACACACACACACAACGGCACAAACACACACTCTCTCGCATTTATATCCCCCCTCCTTGGCTTCACACAGACACACACACTCTGCTCTACACAGAAACCCTGTCGCGATTCTTTTCAAAGGTAAGGTGCTGGTTAATTTTTTTTATTTTTTATTTACAGCAGTGAATCCGTTAGTCTGCGCTCACGCGAGTGTCATTAGAGAGATTAATTTTTTTCCCTGTTAAAACAGTATTTCCGTTGTGTGTGTGTTTGTTGTGAAACTTAAAAAGTGAAGTGGGGGGGAGGTAGGAGGAGTTTTACTGTGTAAGACGAGGCGAGGGAAGGGGCTAATTCCACACACACACACACACACACACACCCACACACACACACACACACACACACACACACAAATACATGGCGCCTGCACGCACAAATGGAAACACTTATCTGCTAGGATTTATTTTAACTTTTTTTAAAGGTAAAGTGAAGTTAATTTGTTTTATTTTTCCTTTATATATTGTATTAATTATTTTTCTGTATTTATTTTTTTGGGCTGTGGAACGAATTATTTGAGTTTTCATTATTTCTTATGGGAAGATTTGATTTGGTTTACGAGTATTTTGGAAAACGAGGTTCCACTGTATTTAGTTTTTATTTTAATCTCTAAAAGATTATTATTATTTTTTAAATCTTTTTTTTCATTTTCCAAGTTAAAAATTAATTATGCTATAAAAGATAGCAAAACAAAAAAACAAACAAAAAACAACAACAACAAATACAAAAGCAAACAAATAAAACAAGAAAAGTAAAGAGAAAAAAAATAATATATTTGACATTTTGTAGAAAATGCTCTCAGAATCTGAGAAAATCAATAAGAGTCTATGGGGGCGCACTTATTTTCAGTAAGTGCTTCTTTAGGGTACGTCTGCGGTAGAAATGTGCCGCTCACACGCAGTCTCGATTCTCATGCGTGTTTGACAAGGTCGGTTTTAGAAACTCGTAAAACAGCCCTTGCATCATGCGCTCGCTCTGCGGCGCGCGCTTTTGTGGCTTTGTCAATAGACTACATGTTTATCAGACCTCAGCAAGAGCGTCTTTGTGATATTACATCCCCGACACAAAGCTGCTGCAAGACGGAGAGCAGTTACCAGGCAACAGGCACTTCACCCAATCAGATGACTGAAGTACATAAGCCGTGCGTGTGTGTACTGCTTTACATCGATATAGAGTCCGAGTCGGTGAGTATACGGAATTAGTGCACTTAAAGGACACGTGAGAAACTGTTCCCATGCCACGTGTTCACTTTGAAGGCCACTGTCATAAGTTTTCTCTTCTGTGTCATATGCCTTATACACACACACACACACACACACACACACACACACACCACTGTCTGAGCCCATGGTGGGACATGTCCCAAACCACACACCATGATCACTATACTGTGGAGGACACGTTAATACCATCTCATTTCAGCAAATTAAGTCATTGTGGGCGTGTCCCAAATCACACATCCTGTTCACTATTCAGTGTGAATAAACACCACCACCACAGTCTAAACATCATGGTGTCCCAAACCACAGGTCGTATTAACTTTATAGGAAACCCCCATGAACACCATTACCAGGCCCAGGTGGACATGTCTCAGACCACGTCTTTTATACACTATCTAAGCCACTTCAACACCAACCTTGATCAAATAACACACACTCATCAGGCCGTAGTGGAGGTCAGTGTTGGGTGTAACGCGTTAATTTGTAATGTTATTCAGACATTTTTTGTAATCCGTGAGCCAGACAGCAGTCATTCCCAATCCATTAGTGTGTGTGAGGAAGTTGTCCTACAAGCCCCGCCCCCGATACCCCGCCCCCCTCTGTTATTCCTGCTGTTATACCCCTATGTCACTTGTGTGGTTTGACTATATGAGGACCGACGCGCGGAAACATGGAAACCTGATCACAGCGCCGAAACTGGCGGTGAATCCTGATGAACCGTGCTTACGGCACCCACGCGAGACCGCGTAGGTGAGATAGGGGTATTAGTAGTTAACAGATTCTGGGCCGAACTTCACTGAGTGATGACGGTAGAATAATTATAAAGGTCTCGACTAAAACAACATGCATGAGGAAGCACAAAGCAGTTTTCATTTTCTGCAGTGGAAAAGTACTCGAACTAGTTACTTCATCAGAAAGTCACGCTGTAATGTAACGGATTACTTTTTAAATACAGTAATTTTGTAATGTAATTAGTTACTTTAAAAAGTAACGTCCCCCAACGCTGCTGCATGTGTTTGTTCAGTAAACGCTTTTTAAGCTCCATAAATTTGGATGTAAATTTTCAACAAAATAAATGTAGTCAGTTCACCGTGGAAGTGTCGCAAAAGTCTCAAACCAGCCCTACAGTTTGGTGTTAAAGCCACAGTGTGTGTGTGTGTGTGTGTGCAGTCATTACCCCTCTCTATAGGAGGTTCTCTTCCTCCGCTGCTGTGTGATGTTCGCTTTCTGCTGATTGATCCAACAGATAATTAAACAACAACAATAAAGCAGATTAATGGAGAATTATTTCTGCAACACTACACTTGAGTAATGTGCTGCGGTGGAACCCAAACACACTGCGTTCTCCGCTTGTAATGAGACTCAGCAGAACCTTCCTCATGCTGCTCTCAACCAACAGCAAGTGTTAGCTGTCAGCTGAACCTGAGGAGAGAGACAGAGAGAGAGAGAGAGAGAGAGAGAGAGAGATGATTAAACAGGGGGACAGAAGGAGAAAGCGAGAGAGAACTGAACTGAGAGACAGAGTGAACAACATGACGGAGTAAAAAGAGAGAGAGACGTGAATAAATTGAGACAAAGAGACAGGGAGAGTAAGAAAGAGAGAACTGTATTTAACACAGAGAGAGAGAGAGAGAGATGGAAAAGAGACAAGGAGAGAAAGAGAGATAATTGAACTGAGAGAGAGAGAGAGAGAGAGATGTCTCAGCATATTTCTTGGACTTTGCACAACATTAAATCTCACTGTAAAGGGATATAAAGTACAGCATATTATTAATTATTAAAAGAATAAAAACTAGACCTAAAAATCAACATGAGGATGAAACTCTGACTCGTCACTGATTATTTCACTGCAGCAGCGTGACATACAGAGTGTTTATTCGTCCTCAGGGCAGCACTGAGACGTTTTGTCTCTCACACACAGCCGGACGTTTCTGAGCCACCGTTATACAAACGTGGACGTGTAATTTGTCACTGAATCCTCATGAAACCCGTAATTCAATTTGGCATCAAAGCAAAGCCATGCAGCTAGAGCGAGCGAGAGAGAGAGGGAGAGAGTGAGAGAGAGAGAGAAAGAGAGAGAGACAGAGAGAGACACAGAGAGAGAGAGAGAAAGAGAGAGAGCGAGTGAGAGAGAGAAAGAGAGAGAGAGAGAAAATTGACTCTAACACTCAAAGAGGAAAAAAAAAATCCCTGATCAAAAGAAGTCTTTATTCCAACAAAGAGGAATCGCACCAAAACAGGGCATGCTGGGAAATCCGCCGGAGAAGAGGAGAGGACGTTCACGCCGCACGTTCGAGCTGAGACTTCAAAAACGTTTACAGAAAACATGCGTTTGTTCAACTCATGCCAGAGTGAATATGTACTGCAGCGCCTTTACTGAATTGGGCTTTGGAGGAATTATGATCACTCATCAACAGCGTATGAGGAATAAAACACGACACACTGCTCTGTCGTAGGAGAATAATCCACGCCGAGATGCCGTATGTTTTTGATCTACGGCATGGCGTTATGGAGTGTGTCGTTCCTCTTACATGAGTGACAGGCAGACACATCTCTCTCTCTCTCTCTCTGTCTCTCTCCTGAAACCTTCACCGCTCTGTCCTGTAGGTGGCAGTAAACGTACAGCTAGAGTGTTACAAAGCACTGACACTGGAGACTCCTTCCATACAGGATACATAAACATGAGAAAACTTCAATTACAAACATCCTTCATTCGGGGCAGTGGTGGCTCAGAGGGCTGAGTTACTGAGCGGAAGGTCGGCGGTTCGATACCCAGCTCCACCAGGTCGCCAGTGTTGGGCCCTTGAGCGAGGCCCTTAACCCTCAGGAATGGAGAACCGTCATAGATTAAATGGCACAACAGGCAGTGAGTAGGTCAGTTAATTTACTGCTTTAAAAAAATGTAATTGTTTGAAACCAGTCACGACAGCGTGTTTACATTCTGTAAATGCTTTAGTGTGAAGATGTGAAGGGTAAACCTGGTGATGTCATCTTGATCTTGTTGGGTGAGATGCCTGAACCACCTCCATCTCCTTCTCATGATGATGATGACGATGATGACGATGATGATGATGGCTCGCTGCGGACGGTGGCAGTCCAGAGGCTCGTCATGACTAAAAAAAACATTTGCCCAGAGAAGGAGAAATCCAAAACTAAAGAAATAACAAAACACAAGGATTCATGTAGCACACATGCACTGACCATCAGGTGCTCTTCCAGGTCTCCTCAAAAACTCACTGAGGTTTGTAGAGGAATAATAAAGCGAAGCGAAGCGAAATGAAATGGTGTATTATTTACAACACGTGGAAAACCAAGCAGAAACAGTTTTCAAAGTTCTTTAAAGAGACTGTAAATGTTGTTTTGGTGTGAAAAGGTTAAAAGTTGTCTAAAACGTTGAGAGAAGGAGGACGCCCAAAGGCACGACGGCTCGGAGACGCTGGTTACAGTTCGACTCGTTTGCGAATTAAGATTACAGAGCGCGGCGTGTTTCCTCACACGCTCCATTTCATCTCATTTGTGCTGAAGCCGCGAATCTTTCCCACAGGTAACTGATCGCTTTAAAGCATTTTTTCTTCTTTTCTATCTTTCTTTTTTTTTTTTTTTTTTTTTAGATCCAGGTCTATTTAGATTTTACTTACAGACTCATCAACAATCAGAGAGTCGGAGCCGGTGGGCCGGTGGGAAACGGCTGCTTATAAATACAGATTGGTCTTGTCACTTCTAATCTGCGTGAAACGCTCAGATCAAGACTGTGAACAATGGAAGTGAAGTGTGTGAAGAGCGGCGACTGGGACTGTGTTTATCATCTCAGAGAAAGTTTACTGCTCATTTATCTCACAACTCCATTCGTCTTTCAAGCTGTAGGACCTGAGATTGAGACAAAAACTGGGTTCGAGGCCACTGATTTATTTATTTATTGATTGATTGATTGATTGATTGATTGATTTATTTATTTATATAATCTTTAGTAACAGATAAAAATATGTAAAATTTGGATTAAGGGTTTAAATCCTCACTAAGGAAAACATAACAAAAAAACAGCATGTTGTTTTTGGTTTATAAAGTAGACCTTAATATAGGCCTCTTCCAAATGGTTGAGATGTTACGTCATGGTAAAAGTACCTGAACATTTACAAATATTAGTCATAAAATTCTAACCTATTGGTGCAACATTATTATTATTATTATTATTATTATTATTATTATTATTATTATTATTATTATAAATATTCGGTCCACTTTATTTTTCATGGTATACTGTGAAGCAAAAACAACACATGCTATTAACAGACACAGTGACATCTAGTGGATAATTTTAGCAGAAGCTACCTCATCCGATCGGTAGAGATGGCTCACTCGGGTTAATTTTGGCACATTTTCTTATGGTATCTTATATACCGTAATGAATCATAATGAAAATGTGGTCTACCAACAATTGAGGAGTGAATTAAAAAATTTACCATCAGCTCAGTTTTTTTTTTTTTTTACGCTACTCATTTAATGATCACAGGAGACGTAGAAAAGGAGGAAAATGCTCCTTATAGTAAAATGTACACTTTCTTATACAATTAGCAGTATTTCAAATGAATAATACAATATATTTACATATTTATTAGACAGCCTCTGGGTAAAACTGTTGATTACAGTTATACAGGTTTCTTTATAAAAACTCTTACCTAAAAAGGCATTTGTTTAGGATCTTTAAATACATTGCCATTCTCACAATGAATAAATTAATTGATAAATAAAAATGATGTCATTGTGCTACATTATGGTTTCTATAGTAACGGCTCAGTCACAGGGACTTTTGATCCTCCACATAACCAGATTTTACAGAATCTCTGATATGGTCAAGTTTTCTTTAAGGGAATGTTTATTTAACATGTACAGTATGGAAGGAGTCTCCAGTGTCAGAGCTACAGCTATAAGTGAGTTTTCTGTCATCTTCATAATAGAGAATTTCACACTTTGCAGTTTCTGTGATATGACAAGTGTTTTTTTTTTTTTGTGTGTTATTAATTTTACTGATGTACATTAAACGTAACGATATAAATTCTCCATGCCGACAAGCGGAATCGACCTTTAAAAGTGGAGCTGCACTGATTTAGATGTACAAAACACAGCCGACTAAAAATCAGAATAAATCGTCACAAAGCCCGTCACTGTGACTTGTTTCGACGTCTGCGATAAATGAAACGTCTTTTCAGTGTTGACCTCTTTACCGAAACTCTTCCAGTCGAGCTGCTTAACGAGATCCACGCCTTCCACAAATCTTCCTCTCTGAATGACACTAATTACACTTTAACGTCCTCCGTCTTCAGGCCCGAGCCTGATGGCTGTGCTAGCGTCGCAAATCCATCACGCGCTGATTAGCATAGGTCGATTTGGTCCACATCCTCCCAGGGAACCCTCGGCATTCACCGGAGAAATGTATGCAGAGCGCCCGGAAGTGTTCGCCGATTCAAAGAGATGATTTGTGCGTGTTCGGGTATGACGGCACAGCCGAGCGTTTTTATCTAACAAACGTGCTGCGCGTGTTTCCGCGCGCGCTCCTGGGAGTCGTAAACAAAACATAAATCACAGCAGATATGATGGAAGAGCGAACCAGGACGAAACCATTACGCGAGAGCTGTTTTATATCTCAGAACCAGGACCGCCTGGCGAGACTCCGGAGAGATATGGAGACATTAAAAAGTTAATTACGGCAAAGTAGAAAAGAAATGTTAGAACTTAGAACGTCAAGCTTTTTTTAAATCGGAGCACGTTTGAAATCTGAGAGCAGAATGTGTGTTTGATGATCATTTATTTGGAGAACAGTTTAGAGAAACAACATTGGGTAACAGATAATGACTTCATACACATCAAGAGCGGTTTATAAAGTAAAGTCAGCCATTTCCTGCACTGAAATTAAATAATAATAATAATAATAATAATAATAATAATAATAATAATAAATCTTCAGATCTCGTTTTTTTTCCTTTACTTAAATTGGCCTTTCATAAAGAATTTGAAATATTTTTTCTAAATATCACTTAAATTAAAAAGTTAATAACTTGTCTGAGCGTAAGAGTAAAAAAAATAAATAAAAAAGATATATAAGACATATATAAGACTGAACAGTACATCAGTGTTGAACATATTTCAATTGGATTACCTTTATAGAAAAAGAAATGCAAGTTCAATAATACTGTATATATATATAAAAGGCTACATCTGATTATTTACAGTCATATTTTATTTTCATTCCTAAACCAAATCTGTGCGTTTTCATTCGTCGCCTCAGGGCCTTGAATGCATCTTTGCTTTACAGCAGTTCTTCGCCTCTGTGTGAGATGCTTACACACTCGTGTTACTGTACATTACATTCCACTCCCTGACTCAAACGTTCCTTTAAACAATGGAGGAACCTACTGACCTCACTCCTTTTCTTCTTCTCCTTCGCCATGCGCTGTCGTAATTACAACAAAGAGGTCGCGCTTGCTCGTTCAGATTCGTGCATATTTACCCGAGACTAAACTCAAAGATCCGTTCATGTTTCGACAAATCGTAATAATCACTTAATCATTTCACATTCTTTCATGTGTTTACTGGATTATACGCCTCAGGCTTTGGAAACGGAACGAGATCATAAAAGGTTAAGAATCTGATATTTGCATTTTTATGTGAGTCTGATTGAACAAAACAATGACAAAAAAAAAAAAAACTCATTTTATTCCTTACTAGTGATCAACAAGTATAACTCAGAGTTTATTTTTAATAACAGTAATAATAACACGCCGCTGCTGAGTTCTGGATTCTGATTGGTCAAAAGGTGTTGATTAGTCGTCAGTACCAGCAGCTCCGACTGTGATGTTGTCTGTGTCTCACATCAAAGTTTTATATTAATGCGCTCATTGTTAATATATTACCAAGTTTTCTGTAAGGAGATTTTTATGGACATTTATGGAAGGAGTCTCCAGTTGCAGAGCTCAGAGTAGCCATCACCAGGTTCCGCCTTCTAACTCCACGGTCCTGATGTTTATTTCTTTCTACAGTGTAAAACAATGCTGAAGGCATCTAAATTATACAATAATCTCCTCTGAACAGTTGGTATTGAGATGTATATCTGCTCCTTCTGCTCTGTAAAGCTTCATAACGCCTCTAATCTGAGGTGCTGCTTGAGGTTAATTGGTGATTTCTGAGGCTGGTGACTCTAAATGAACTTCTCCTCTGCAGCAGAGCTCAGCTTTGTTTTTCCTGGGAAGGTCTTCATGAGAGACAGTTTCATCATGGAGCTCGATGGGGTTTACAAACACACTTGACACGATACTGTTCTTGTAGGAACTGATCCAGAACAGCCGACCTTCATGTCCGTACCTTCATTACCTGATGTCGTGTGTGTTATTTAATACAGTAGTTTTGATATTCAGTAGAATGTAGAAGACAAATCCAAACTTTTGACTGGTACTGTATATCAATGAAAAATGAGATGGACTTTTACCAACACCACAAATATTGAGGATTACAAAAGGAAGAACAATCCTTTTTACTTTTTCCAGAGCTCTGTTTTTTTTCTTTTTCTTTGTTTGGTTCTTTAAATGTATTCTTTGGTCTTTGATTTCTTTTCCTGATTTCTTCTTTTCCTTTGCTGTTTTTATCTCTTGACCCTTTTCCTCATTCAAGCTGGTCCGGAGCTGTGGGAGGATCTTCAAACCAGCGTATTGGAGAACTTTTATCCAGACCTAAAGCCAACGCAAGCTTGAAGACTGCTTCCTTTCTGAGACGAGTTGGAAAATCCTCAAAGTTTGGTTAGTGAAGGCCTCCGAGTGGCGCAGTGGTTAAAGCGCTCGCCCTATCATCCGGAGATCGCTAGTTCGAATCCCGGGTGGTGCTGTAACCTCTCGCAGCTGGGGGTCTAGAGAGAGCTGATTGGCCGAGCTCTCTAAGAGGGGAGGGATGAGATGTACTTGGTGCTCCCGCATTAATCACGGCTCTACAGCCAGTCAGGGGCGTCTGTGAGCTCGCGCAACGGAGGGAGCGGATAGCGCTGTCCTCCGAGTGTGTGACTCCGCCCCCAACGGTGCGTGAGGGAGCAGTTCGAAAAGATGCGGTCGGCTGGCGTCACGTGGTTCGGAGGAAACCTCCCGGCTGAGTGGTAGTAGTAGCCTTAATGTGGGAGCGCCCCCTAGTGACGGGGAGGAATTTTTTTTTTCTTTGTTTGAAAGAAATTGGACTTGGAATTGGACACGACTAAATTAGGGAGAAAATCGGGGGAAAAATACAAAAAAAAAAAAAAGTTTGGTTAGTGGTCGTCTTCTATTCGGGTTAAAAAGTCATTATGGTGGAATTGCAGAACAGAATTGCCATTTTGGATAATCAGTCAGAGATGGGTAATGGGGAAAATACTGTACACAGCCACGTTTATCACCACACGTAAATTATGGTTTAGATAAACTCTTAATTAAACGTTATTTCAAACTTATACAGGCAACACATCACTCCGAGATAATGGAGAATTCAATACAGATGGGAAATTTTCCAGTAGGGATGCACAAACAAGCTAATAAACTCACACAGTTTATACAACCAGCATCACCACAAGATAGGACTCTGGAAACGATTAAGCCTAATACACTAGCTTGGATGAATAACAACATGTATATTTTAGCAGAACATTACACACAAGTCATCAGTGACCTGATGGAACACATCGATGAGTTTATTGAGCCGGAATGGACGGTGGCGGTGAAGTGGGCCAGAGGTAGATTTAAACATAAACTGTTTGTAAGTCAGCACTATTCTTGAAAAGCAGACTACTCTTCGAAGGGAACCCGACCCGCCATCATACGCGACTGTTCTTAAACGGATTAATCTAACACAAACACAGAACGATAATACTAAATGCACATCAACGATCAGAACATCACCCACTGTTTCACCCAGTTTGGTTCCTTTGGCTATAGATTCCATCAACACCGAGAGAAAGGGAATTACAATTCAGGCCCAAGGACATCACAGAGCGGCGAGCCCTGTAATGGATAAACAGTCTACTGATGGATTAACGAATAACAATAATAAGTGTACTGGATGTTTTTCCCTTGGATACAGGTCTCACGTCTGAGGAGAGGGTGAGGGACCAGTGGTCGGAGAGGGATTAGGATGAGTGGGAACACCAAAGAGAAGCTTCTCTTAAAGACCCCGACTGAATCCAACTCTCTAGAATCACATACGGCGTTGAAACCCGAGTTCTCGGCTGTCTGACTCCTCAGACGGCGACATTGTTGACAAGGTTAGTTTAGCGCATAGACCATACAGACATATGAATACCCAGCGGAAAGGAGTGGATCGGTCCATAAACATTCATAAACCGGTAGTCTTCCTTGAGAAAGATTCGACTCGCCAAAATCAAAGATGATAATATACAAGTCGACAGTTTTCCGAGAGCCAATTTCTTACACCTCTCCAAAATCTTACGCAAGTTACAACCTCATCCACAGACACAGAAAGTTGTTTGAGCAGTTGGTTTGAATAACAGAAAAACATCGAAAAACATCCACCAAAGACACCCATTAAACAATTACAGGGACTCTGGAGGGCAGCAGAAGACACTTTCCCAAATGTTTACACACCATTTATACAATTCTCAGATGTTTTATTTGTCTTCACAAGAGCGGCAGAATCTAGCGGTACTCAATAGCTACATTGAGGATCACGGGTGGCCACTGCTCGAGCTAAATAACCTCTTTTTTTCAAGTTGAAAAAGATGGCCAGGTACTGCACAGCGAATGTTTGATCTGTGGTGCGACCAAATAAAGGTTTAAGAGCAGAAACATTTACCAGGTACTCGCATCGTAATGTTTTTTATTTATTCTTTTAGTGTATATCTTTTTATATAACAAATTTTTTTTTTACATTAAATTTGTTTTATATATATGTTGCATGAATTAGGTGGGTTAGAGACTTGTTTTTAGTTCATCATAGAGGCATCTAATAAGGAATTTGAAGTAAGTGTGGCGATACATGAATTGCTTAATGAAAGAATCGCGATACAAAACTAAATCGCTTTTCTCCCCCATCTCTAAAAAACAGATAAACGTATGAAACTCCACGTCACCTCGACACTCAGTTACTGAAGCTACAGTAGGAACTCAGACATCAGCCGGTCACTGATTGAATGCGAGTGTGTGTGTGTGTGTGTGTGTGTGTGTGTGTTACTCCCATGACCCCACACCGGTTCTGATTGTCAGTCAGGCATCAGCGATGTCGCAGTTTGCATTCAGAGCGAGAGCTCAACGTTTAACAGATCTCCAGCCACGTCGTCTCCTGTCACGCTGCAGGCTGCATCAAAATCAGCGAGTGGTTCTTCCGAGACCCGGTGAGGTGTGTGACACGAGGTAAAAGCCAGCAGCGCCTGCTCAATGAAAACGGGGCCGGCTCTTAAACGTTTTGAAGATTAATCGGTGATGACACAGCAGAGGGTTCAGCGGGAGAGGACGGCCTCCCTCGGGCCTGTCAGCTCTCCTAATCAAGCGCTCGGTCGGCTCGACGCACACTTCAGTTTTGACTTTGAGGATGAAGCGCTAATCCAGATTCACTTCGCTTTTAGTGGTCCGTGCTACCTGGAATTCAAAGCAATTAGAATCAACATCCTGTTGAGATGCGGTCACGTTTTCGGTGATCCGTCTGCATCCGCTTTCTTCTGAGTCAATCAGATCGGATATGAAAAGGACGTGGAATTAATGGAAGGTGAAGATCAAACACACGGCTTTCCTGCAGGACAGCGGGGACCCGAGTTACCGAGGACCCACCCACACATTATGTGTCGTGCTGTTATAGGAAATCTGTGTGATGGAGTGGAGTTACTGCGTCCAGACGTTTTTATGCCTTTATACAGTAGTTACATTTAATGTTAGGGAACATCTACAACACACACCGGTTATAGCAGCTATAAAGACTTATTCCGCCAGCCTGTTTGTCCTCTCCTAAATGTCATAAGAAGAAAGAATACAAAGAAACTGAAGACACACAAAAAAGAGAAAACTCCTCAGTCCTGAAGATGGTGGACAACATAAAGGCAAAGCTTTACCTCGGAATGGAGACTCTTTCCATAGATTTTAAATAAATGACATCCATCACATCAATGATTAATGATCACATCAATGATAATGATTACATTTTTTAAAAATCTTTGCTCGGTTAGCGGAACACTCGTAAACCAGGTTACTCGCAATCCGAGGTTCCACTGTACATGTATTTGTATAGCACTTGTTAAACAACAGCTGTTTTCCCAAAGTGATTTTCAGTAGAAGATAATATTAGGAGCGTCAAAGCGGGGCTTTTGATTTATCCCAGAGCCATAATTATGTACGCCTGCTTCATGTCTGAAACACTGGCCTCCCAGGAACTCCTTTAAAGGCGCAAGCCGAGTTCCTGTAATGTGCAGCTGGTGTTGGGGAATATGATTAGGTGTACAGTTCACACACACACATGTGTCTCCTTAAAAACACTTTATCCATCAATTGTCGGGGAACGACTGGAATGAGCTCCGAGCCACTACGCCTGGGATCGTCCTTCACTGATGGACAGCCTTCTTTAAAATGTTTGCAACGTTCAGATGTTTTATTGCGGCTAAGCGTCTCATCACCGTACCGTTCTTGAAGTCCTCTGTAAACGTCAGACACTTTTACGCGGATCTGCCTGACTGGAAACATGTGGAACAGCTGTCTGTGGGTTTGCCGCGGGTCTTGCCGTATTACATGTACATGTGGACATCGTATGAGAAATTGCAAAATGCATAGGATGAAACAAAATTAAATGAGAAGGAAAACATATGAATAGGACACTGTAAAAAGTTAATTAACAGTAGAAAGAGAAAGTAACATAGAAGTAAATAGAAATTCAATATAATGCATAAAAATTGACACTTAAAACGTAATTATGAAAAGTTCTAACTGTTTATATAAAACATGTAATAATGTGAACCTTTAAATTAAAACCTAAAAAAAAAAAAAAATCCTTGTCTAACATCAGACTGAACAGAGAGCAGCTGAAACAGAGAGGTCTTTAGGTTTGATTTAAATCTCAGACTTAATGCGGGTCAGGGGGTATCTGCAGAGCCCGGGGCAACAAGGGCAAAAGCCCTGTCACG
Source organism: Clarias batrachus (assembly GCA_003987875.1). Lineage (NCBI taxonomy): Eukaryota > Metazoa > Chordata > Actinopteri > Siluriformes > Clariidae > Clarias > Clarias batrachus. The sequence continues at coordinate 697,400 of QMIH01000102.1, forward strand.
TCTGGTCTTAAAAAGAAAGTGAGAAACAAAACAAAGATGTTGAAAAGAATATCTGAAGCTTCACAGTTTTGTTAATGAGCTGTTACTATGGAAACAATACCATATTGGAATGCGCGCAGTTTACCGTCAGAGCTGCTGTTACAGAGAATTAATCAACACCTTCTGATGTATGCCTGAACAAAACCCGGCTTCTGTCTGTCATTAAGAAGAAAAGCAGATGCCAATTCGAACAAAGATGTGAAGGTGATTTTTTTTTTTTTCTTAACTCATCACACAAGGGCATTTCCTTCACAGCCTCCAACACTCGCTCATCAAAGCAGGTGCAGTCAGTCGTGCCTAATAGATGTTTACCGCCATTAAATCTGCAGAACAGTCATCGCCATTTATCACAAACAAAAAAAAATGTTCAGACATCAAAGCAACAGAAGAACCGGTGAGGCTCTCCACCACCACCACCACCTCAACATTGGGTGACGATTTTATTCAATGCAACAGAATACATCTGACTGGCTGAAGGTAACGAGGTTTGCTTGGCAACATTCTGCTCAACCTTTTGGTTGATCAAATTATAAGTCATTACATCACTGAAAAAATGTGTTGAACTCATCCTGGTCATCTCTACCAATCGGTTGAGGTATATGCTTAAATATTGTATAAAAATATCCACCAGAGGACACTGCATCTTTAAATATTATTTCTTTATTGCTTCATAGCATATCATAAATGCAAGGTTGACCCCCAAAACATTTGTCCACACCAACACAAAATACGTATTTTATGTGACGAGATGCATTTTTAGCAAAATTACATTTCATGTGTATTAATTTCTTTATATATATATTTGTGTTGTTACTCTTTCAGCTGCTCCCATCGAGGGGTCTGCCACAGTGGACCAACTGCTGTAGCAGAAACCTTCCACTGAGCCACCTTTGGTTTTTGCAAATATATTGATACTTTTACCATGAAGAGACATCTCAACCATTTGGAATACCAAACCTGGGTATGTTTAAACAAAAAACTAATAAAAAAACGAAAACAAAAAACAATTGATTGTTGTCATTCTTGACTTGAGGAACTTACGGGCGTGGCCATTCGGACCTTGGTTTATTTCCAATAATTAATATTCATTCTGTAGCTAAACTCTATTTAAATGGTAACTAAATAAAGGTTTTAATGGTTGTAGAGCTGTGAGTTACAGTGGGCAACAGAATTGTTTTTCATGTTAAATGCTCAGGACAGTAAATGTGAAAATGGCTTTTCTCTTTGTTCCATCGAACCTTTTTGTTTGGACTTTCAGAGATTCTAATCTGCACCTTATCGAAGAAATGTTCGTGACCTGATTTCAAGGTCTAAATCTCAAACTCCTCGTCTTTGTGTTTCCTGAAACAGCCCGGTATTACTCTTCTTTCCAAATAGACCTGGCATGTGATCACAACTCCAATCAGCTGAGTGTGATAACATCTCAACAGGTGCAACTCAATTTGGATTAGTTCTCCTGAGTCCCCCTCTCTCTCTCTCTCTCTCTCTCTGTATGGAGTGAGGGAACAGTCCACCACGTATCTTGCTTTAATCCTGCTCGGTGTGGACACATCTCATCACTGGTTTGGATTCCGGCTTCTCCGTTGTGCAGACTTGATTATAAATCTCTCTCTCCAGAGCCACATTATTTCTCCAGCTCTGCATCCGTTGGTTTGGGCCGTGACTCAGCCATGACGGTGAGATTCGCCAGGGGACAATGAACATGAGACTTTGGGCTTTATTTACATCAGTACCGCAGTAGATATTTTATGTCATCAGTGTTTGCGTGCTGTTAAAGGATTTAAAAACATCTCAGTCAAGAACTTAATAAGAAACTGTAAAAGTCCATTCCGATATATAATACAGTAGTTTGCTAATAGCATTTTACGGATATCTGGCGTTGCAATGTATGATTTTCTTGAACTATTAAATAATCGTTCAGAATTGTGCAATTGACTTTAAACTAGCATCTGCGTTCACTCAGTATAGCGAGAGATGTCTTTTGCTTTTGGTTTGTTTTTTATGGATGTGACGCAAACATTACAAACATGCTGTCGCTAATATTTTTGGCCTGTCCAGTCATTTTTAATTCAAAATATAAATAATTTTTTCTTTAAATCATACTAGAGGATAGGCACGGCTCCGCCCGCATGCAGATCCTTTACGCCTGGTCAACTTGCTGCTGCTCCTCATGCTGCTCCCTCACCCCTTCCTGTCGTACGCGCCATCGCGGTAGATGCTCTGCAGTCTGATCCGGGGTTTCAGTCGCCCCGAGCTCAGCGTTGATGATGTGAGTGATTCTGTGACATGCTTACGGTTTGAAATAAGTTGCTGATGATGCTGTCTAGTGTTGCATCTGGATAGCAAAGCCTTTGACATGCTTGTTATTAAACTACTTGCACAAAACCATGCAAACACACAAAAGGAGTATTTCCGTTTATAGATTAAAGTTCGATTTCCATACCAGGCTTGGTGTTCACTTTATTGCTAAATTCTATAAACAAAGCGAGCCATCTATACTAGCTCTGCACACTCGTCAGAGGCACTAACAATCTCTGCTGCTTCCTTTCGAGCTTCGTAGCATCTTTAGACACCTTTTTATTCCATGTTTCTACAGGAACGAACAGCTGTGTGTGGGGAACTGAAGAAACACCAGGCTCCTTCGAGTCCGGCATTATAACCAATTTATTTCCCAAATTACTTAAATAAGGAAACATCTTGCAAGCGATTTGCATCAACCTGGAGACTCTGTTGTTCTGCATCGCTTTGATAGGAATGAGCTCGGGAACCACATTTCTAACACAAACGTTAAAAGTAATACTTTCTCCTCTGCACCCCTACCGCTCTGCTAATTAAGTGCGTTCGCGCTGATTCACTTTCTAGCTAATGAACAAGCTCGATCTTTCTGCAAACTGACAAATAGAGCAGGCGTGGACAAGTTCTGGTAGTACGTACCACTGCAGGGATCCTCCACACCTTAAAAGTGTTTCAGAGCATCTTGTGGCACCTTCTCCACCTCCCACAGTGTTGGCGGATAAAGATGATGGATCTCCGTTGAACTGCTCCAGAGCCACGATAATTGCAAATTTAAAGGTTCAAAGAGATGGACAGCATGAATCTTCACAGTCAGCTGCTATACAGTTAAGTCTTCTTACAACTTGGAATAGATAAGCATCCTGTCTTATTTAGGAACCTACGATGAGTGATGAAGAAGAAGTCACAGCTTATAGTCAAAATTGGGCCAGAACAAGCTAGCTTCTAGTAGTTTGTTGCCAGCAAGAAAATCCTTGGAGAAGCCAACAAATTTAAACCTCTCTGTCCTGAAAAAAAGTTACTGGTAATCTTTAAGCGACAACTAAAGACAGATCTATTTATTAGATATTTGGGATACGTCCCCCCCACACCTAATAAATAAATAAATAAATAAATAAATAAATAAATAAATAAAAATATTTAGTAAGTGTCTGATGGTACATATACAGTAGTTACCATAACCTAGTAACCAGTGTAAGTGTTCATCCAATAATGAATAGATATCTTCAAAGCATTTTTGTAAGTTGCTCTGGATAAGGGTGTCTGCCAAATACCTAAATATAAATGTAACAATCGTAGCAATGATAAACATCCTACCTGATCTTCATACTTGAAAGTTATGAGTTACTTGTTTGTAGTTTGTCACTTTCAGTTTGTTTAAGAGTAATCCTAAAACAATGTTATTGATTGTGGGTGCCTTGGAACCGTGGTTTCTTTCACTCACTCATCATCTATAACCACTTAATCATGTGTTCAGGGTCACGGGGGCGGAACCTATCCCAGGACACCTAGGTCACAAGGCAGGGTACACCCTGGACAGAGTGCCAATCCATCGCAGGGCACACACACACACACACACACACCACGGCCAATTTGGGAACGCCAATTAGCCTAACCTACATGTCTTTGGACTGTGGGAGGAAACCGGAGTACCCGGATAAAACCCACCAAGCACACAGAGACGGGAATCAAACCCGGACAGTTTCTGACCACTACAGCACCATGCCACCTTCGGTTTCTTTCATTTCATTTGAATTGAACAATAAACTGAAAATAACTACACATAGGAGCGAAAGTTGTGAGCAGGGAAACATTGGCACACACACATTGGTCCAAACAATCGTTTGAGTCAATTGTTTGGTTTTGTCGCTTTTCTATTGTACATCGTAATAAGTTGCATTTATTATTATTATTATTATTATTATTATTATTATTATTATTTGTTAAAATGCTTCAAGTTGAACTTTTCCCCAAAACTGCTACAAAGTTCGGAAACTGGAGTGAATCCATCAATGTTAAATAAATATTTCCTCACTGAACATTTCACCATATAATGACCAGACGAGTCCTTTACATCTGAATTGTTATCGTAGAAGCAATGATGTAGGCAGCAGAGTGAGCGCCACACACGAGACCCGTCAGTTCTCCTACACTGAGGTCTCCTCTTGGCCATCGTCCATTGTTTTGAGAGTTTTTGAGAGCCGGTTCTCAGACGGTTGTGACTCAGGGATGAGTGCGTGGCCCTCTGGGGTTGTTATTTTATGAGGTTTGTATAATAGATTAGCTGAAGATGGAACTTCATGAAGGTTAATCCTACTGACCCACTTCTTTAGGGTACTTTTCAATTGAAACATGAAGAAAATAAAAGAAAAGAAAAGAACACAGAAATAACGTCCTCATAAACCTAGATTTAGGAATCGCTCAGCACAGAAACTTCTTTGTTGTTTTTTTTTTCCGCTTTATTTCCTCTGAATCTCGGCATGACTCATGCCTGCTGTCTAGTTACTGTCCTCCCGGTGATTCACAGCTGCATCTGAGCATCTCGCACGCCATGTGAAGGCTGCAGGGGCAGACCCGAACTCTGAGCTCCGTATCTGACTTGTAAATCCATCAAGGCTTGAAAAACAGCTGAGCACTTTACCTCGAATTTCTCCTCCCAGTCAGCACAGAGCCGCGGCAAATCCTCTAACTGGCTCATTATTTGGAGCTGGAGTTTGATTGCGTCCAATGGAACATGTCTGAAGAGCTTTATTCAATCCTCGCAGAGAGTCGGGGCTTGATTGAAACCGAGGCGCGTAATAGCCGAATTACAATGTGCATACTGCGGTAAAAAGACTCTGCCGGGTGTAGAAACGGTGTTAATATCGTTCTCGGTGCTGGTATTCTGCTGTGATTTTCCTCACCTGGGATTTGTGTGAACTGTAATCCAAAAGGAAGCGCAGGTTTTGCTTGGGAGGTAAAGTGAAAAGAATTTAATGATGGCAGAGATCAGAAAAAAAAAAAGCAAATTGTTTGGCAGGCCTCATTTACATTTATACAGCTATGAGTTTTTAAACTCAATTTTTATGCCTGGTTTAAAACTAAAACAACAACAACAACAACAACAACAGCAACAACAAGAGCAGCACTCTGTTCATATGAAAATCTTTCTTTTTTTTATTCCTATGAAAATGCAGAAATGACACCAAAATCTCCCACCAACACCAACAGGTCCCATCTCTCCCAGTAGGTGGCGCAGAAACTGCAACATCAAACACCGCAATGTTAAAAGCTACAAACTGAAGCAGCAATTTTGAAAAAATGTCAAGGTTCAGGGTTATCTTCGGTACTACGGTAAAGTAAAGACCTTTTAATCATCATGGACGAGTCTCGGGTCATTTCTGTGTCTAAATACTGTACAGTATGTATCTTTGTAAATGTAGTTACTTCCAGATAGTTTTCAAACTTAAAGCTCACAAAGTGTCTGAAGCAACAAAAACGCTCACGCGTGCTCAGACCTTAGATGGTGATGGTGTGTAAAAACTGCTACGTCTAAAGACAAGGCGAGTTCCGTTCCAGGAGCAGGTGGTAAATCGGATTTGTTCTTAAGTCTGACAAACACAAATATACAATGTAAGGCGTAACGATCCACTCGACTAAATCCGTCCCCTTTCCTCACACTGCCATCATGTGACCAAAAACCATAACCACACCCAAGGAAATGAGTCTCGCACACTGGGACATTCCGGAGGTATCAGAGCCGGTTTCCACTGTATTGGACTGTGAACTCTTGTTGTCTTATTGAGGATTTTCCAAAATTAGGATTATTCATCATCAGGACAACTTTACAGGACAGGCATTGTAAATATTAGTATCTGATGCACTGCAGTGTCCATCTTTTTGAGCTACTTACGCATCTTGTTTGCATCTATGAATGTTCACAAAACCGTCCGTATCTGCGGAAATACTGTACAGAACTCAAATGTTCATAAGTCGGGGACTATGTGTAATAGGTCACAGGACAAAGTAACAACCTAATTGGCAGAAGGCCCATGTTATAACACGTGCAAAACACACGGTATGACCACGCCCATGATCACAACTCATTTTTACTGTCTCTGTGTCAACACTGTAAAACTGAATGAAGATTTCTTGGAAGTTTTTTTTCAGCCATAAGTGCTAAGGGAAATTTTTTTTTTTCTTCAGAAATATCTATATAATATGTTCTGTATATTTGTACAAGCATGACCTTCTGAAATGAATATGAAGTGGGAATTTAATAAAAGACTGCAACACCTGTTCCCATTGTTCATGTTGTTTTTATATTAAATTACACAAATCTGAACACACACACACACACACACACACACACACATAGTATATACTCTATACAAAAGGGAAAACTTTTCCTGAAGTAGTACTAAGTTTAGATTAAACATTCAAGCACATGGAGAGTGTGGGAAAAGAGGAAAACACACACACACACACACACACACGCACACACACACACACACACAAAGTCAAGCAGAAACCAATAATAATTCACAGCCTGAGGAGCAGGCAGATAATGAACACATAGAGCAATAAATGCAGAAAGCAATACCTGGATTATGGGCGGAACGGTCCGGCGTTGTTTATTATTTAGTAGGCAGGTTAGCATGCCTGCAGCTGCAGATTAGATTGCATTGTGCGCCGTGCAATAACACAGCGGAGAGAGCCACAGGCCGATACAACAAAGTCTCTCTGCAAATCCCTCTCGGATGGAGATGGAAAAGCAGAGACAGGAAGCCATTAGTCAAGCTGTGCTTCTGTGATTTGCCTGTCAGTAATCAATCCAATTAGCACTTGAGATAGATGCAGATGTGGATAAGAATCCACAGATGCTGTGATTAGTCATCAGAGATATTGCAGCAGTTTTGGCTTTTTTGTTTGTTTGTTTCAGTCCAGATTTAAAGGTTTGTTATGAAGTCCAAGTCCAAGAAATCTCCAAGAAATGTCTCTAAACAATGCTGTCCACCATCATTTCCTCAGACATGTGATTCACTGCTTTAACACACACACACACACACACACACACACACACACACACACACACACACACACACATACAGAGAGAAACAAAACAAAAAAACAAAACAAATAAGTGGTTTTAAAGTCTGACTCAGTAGCTGTTTATTGTGTGTAATAATAATAATAATAATAATAATAATAATAATCATCATATTTCAGAAGCAAGATAGCTTTAAATCTAACAATAAAGATGAAACAGAACCAGATTGAACACCACTTGACTTTTTGGGCTGATCTCAAGTCAGAATTGACCCAGAACAATGTCTGCGTACATAAACAAAGAAATAATCTCTGTAAGTTATCCATTCAGATACATTACGAAATGACCAGTAACTGTTACGATAAACACAAATTTTCAGAAGTAGTTCTAAAAGGTTTTGTTATAGAAGTTTTCTATAACAAAGATTCACTATATGAAACCTTATTTCAGAAGACTTGAACTTCTATGCTTTAGTAAAACCCTGCCATGGAGCAGATGAATCACACGCGAGAAGACGACTTCCTGAAAAAGCTACTGAAAAGCTAATCGCAACAGCAGCAGCAATAAGTGAACTAAATGCTCTCAGTGGAATTTTGGAGAATATTTAAGCTAAGGAAAATGATGCTTACACTTCATTACTGCTATTTCAATTGCCCCAGCATTAATGGACTTCAGGTATGTGTCACTTATCGTCTGCAATACATTCTGTGAAATAGGGCAGCATGAAATTTCGATATTGTGCAAACACCATGTTATATACTTGACACAGCGGTGTATAAACTGTGATTCTTTCTGTTTCACTTCCAAATCAACTTTCACCCCTTTGCTCTTGCTATATTTACATTTAGGCATTTGGCAGACGGCAAATGCAGTTCAGAGTGACTTACTGTCACGACTGTGGTGTGTTTGCAGCACGCGAGGCATAAGCGCAGAGGTGAAGACTTTAAGATTTTGAATAATATCAACAAAACAAAGAAACAAACTCAAACCATGAACAAACTACACATGAAAGAACAAAACATGAAACTATGACAAAACAGCATATCAAGAGGATAATCACAGAACCAACAGACGCAAGACAAGAAACTGACTTTAGGAAGGCTATTTATAAGGAAACTAATGAGCCACCTCGGTTCAGGTGAGGGCTCCCATCACCTGACCGAGGTGCATTCTGGGAAACGAAGTCCAAACAAAAATAATCTTTAGGTGCAAGGCGCCCTTTAGGGGTTAACCCTGACACTTACATTTTTACCTCATTATGCATCAGCGCTCGTATTCACCAAGCTTCTTAAGCCTAAAAGTTGCTCCTAGTGACGAAATTCTAAGAAAAATATTAGAATTAGGACATTTCCTTAGAATTTCTCCTTAAATTTAGGTCAACATCTTAGTTAAGATAAAAATGATTCACAAAACATCTTAGTCCTAAAACCAGCTCCTAAGGTAAAAATAGTTAAGAGTAGAGAGGAGGACTTTTAAGAGGCTTAAGAGTTTCTCTAGCAGAGGACAAAATGGCGGAAAGAAGAAATATTCTCCAAACACTGAACGTATAGCTAAAAGTAAACGCTGCTCTTCTGTCCATTTTGGTTTTCTTGTTGATTTACTTCCTTCCATCTCTCTTGGATCCAAAAATGCAACTTGAATAATCTGTCCTGCGATCATGTAAACTGGTAAACGCTGAGACGTTTTGCTCCCATCAATCTGAAATGCATTACAAGTAATAAAATCAGTTCGATAAATAAATGTAAGAACTTAAAAGTAGCAACTGCTGTGGTAAAAAATTGGTTGCTTCAAAAGGCGACACATTTTCAACATTTAGCTGCTTCCAGTAATCAACTTTAAGATATTTCGCCTGTAACAGAAACTTTGCAAAATTAGCCTGTAGCCGTGATTATACAAGTTCTTTGTATATAAACATTATGATTTCACTGTCTGTTCTATTATCATATATTCTATTTTCACAAAGAAAATCTTCATTTGAAGACATTTACAGAGGTCAGAGGTTATTTTTATCAACCAATCACAGTCCTTGAATTGAAAAGTATGTGGGACAAAACTCAAAGACATCTTTCCTCGCTCTACTTTACTGTTAGTGACTCGCTACGAAAATCACAATCACAGCATGAGTTTCTTAACTAATACATTAACTCTAACCAAAAACACAAAAACAGACAAAACTGCTGGAGGTGGAGTTATACACTTTGCAAAATTCACACTAATATAACCCAAACAGTTCTGACCTATTGTTTTGCCCCTCTTGTGACTCAGTGCTCCTTGTCCTCCTATTCAACATAGACACCAAGTCCACGGCTATCGATTTGAGCATTTGCTCTATTTTATACTTTCAAATACATTTTTTGTCTACAAAAAATCCAGACTTTTGGAGCACCCTATATAAGAAAGGAAGTCGATTTTGCGCTTTTTCGCTCACGGCCGTTCCAGGAAAAGTACTTCTGCTTGCATTACAAGCAAGTTCTGGTGAAGATCTTGTTAAGAAACAAACCTTGTTAGAGTACAGTAGTTCTTGCACTAGAAGTGAGGCATATATGAGTATGACTTACAAATCTTTTTAGCGCTACAATAACACTTTTTTTTACAAATCCCTGTGAATGAGCCGTCACCATAGAAACGATAAGGTATTGGAAATAGCGTGTTAATATAAACCTGTGATTTAGCGCCGCAATACTGTCATAGAAATCATGCATTTTAATGCGCACTGCTCTATTTTCCTCCCGAGCCACTTTCCTGTTGATATGGGAGTTATTTTGTAAGACGACAGCTCAGCTGGACGTCACAGAGCTCGCTGGCATTTATGAGTAGTGCGTTATTCATTCACAAGTTTCTAACATATTCGACACGGCGCTAAAAAGAAACGCATGTCTCGGCTCTTACAATGCGACGGAAATAATGCGAGGGAAATGTTTTAGCACTTTAGCACGCTAGTTAACACTAAGTGACAAACAAATCACAAGGCAGCCTGGTTTTCCTCCAGATGGTCTTAATTAATGTTTCGAGAAAAGGCTTAAAAGTGTTAGATGCAATTATTGTGATTTGTCAGTCGAGAGAAAATATAAAAACGCATCGCAGAGTGCGAATCAAAAGTGCCGTCTTAAAAAGTCCTTACAGAAATGGAGCTCTTATCAGACACGACGTGCGAATCGATATCCAAAATGGAAGACGTCGAGACGGACGGAAAACGAGTAATGAACGCGGTGAGACAGTGTTTTATATCGGAATTAACGAGTCGAGTTAATTTGACCTGGAGGATAAACGTCGCTGATTGAGGAAATGAAAGCTGCAGATTTTTACACATAAACATGTAACATCATAAAAGTGCTCTTTATTTATAATCAGAGGGTTTAATGAGCACAATATTAGTATGATTTGGTGACACTTTGACCAAGTACAGCTGATGATACAATTCATTTCTGAGTCCGGCTGTTAAAACCCGCTGATATGAGGACGGTGACGTTATAAGATGACAACATACTCAGAAGACAACTTAAAAACCTTCCTACAGTAATACATGTCTGAGCTCCTGAGAACGTCTCACTGTCGGAGTGGGAATTACAAGGATGTTTCAATTTATTAGTCCTACTAGACCTTTTATATTAGGCCCCCTAGTGGCTTGGAGGATCCAATATACAGTTTAAATACTCTATACTGTATATCAAGAAACAGCCAACATTATGATGTATGGATTATCTTTTTAACTTAAGCTTACTTACGCAGAGTTTGGACAATAGATTAGGCTAACTGACGGTCGCCGCTGCTGTCAGTCACGGTCAGTTGGTACCACCAGGCATGGAGGAATATGTTGTTTATATGTTTTTTCTCCATAATAAATGAAGCTTGTGGAAGTGTTGTATAAAAGCAATATCACACTCGAGGTCGTACTGTAGTACTGAATATCAGCACTGTGCTGTGATATCTTCAGTACTCAGGCCACCCTCTCATGCCTGCGACCAAATCACAGTCGTGCTGATATTCAGTACAACAGCACACCGTGCATGGTTCCTGTTTTCTTCATTATGTCTGACTGTGATTGTGAAGAAGTTGTGCTAGAAGACATGTTGAACAAACAACTGAGTTATATAAAAAAAATAAAAAAATAAAAAAATCACCATCAGTCCAAATTGAGTTCCACAACCCCGTGCTCCGGAGCCGTCTGCATGCATGTGACTGCCAATTATTGACTTGGCATGGGCATCCAGTGTGGGAGATTATTTTGGTTGTAGGGGCAAGGGGAATTAGTTTTTTCTCTTGTTGTAATATAATTATGTTGGACCTGTTTCTTGATTTCATACAGTCTGAGGTAGTCAAGACACGAGCGATTAAAATGAATTTCATTTAGGGATAACGCTCTGATCACAGTAGCGAGTTTGTTTACTTTCTGCTGTACGCGTGCGATAAATGCTAAAGTGACATTCAGACTGTTTTTCTTGATTCTCTGCTAATTAGCCGTGGTGTCAGAGTTAATGTCAGCTGCATAGGGTTCTGTAAATGACACAAGGCCCCGCCTCCTTTTCGCGTCGAAGCGTGCATCAGTGTTGAAAACTTTGGAGAGAAGATAAAGTAGGAATATTTTTTTTCTGCACACATTCACCAAAGAAATAAATAAAATAAAATAAAATAAATAAGAGGAGAGTGTACTGCAGGAACACGCACTCGGGTCAGCATGTGTTCTCTCCTCTCCAAGTTTGATGTCAGCAAATAACAGTAAGGTTAAGTTGATGTGCTAGCCCGCAGTGCATCTCTCTCTGTCCTATGAACCGGGCTTAGCAGCACATCTCCTGGTCTGTCTGCGTCTCGTTTGCTTGCCAGACATTTCCACTCTTTCTCTATGACTTTGTATCTCATAAAAGTGAGTGAAAATGAATATTTATTATATTTTATAATCGCATGATGATAAACAGTATGATAAACTTCAGGTTGGAAAAGATAAGCATGTCGTGCATTGACGTATTCATGTGCGGGAAATAGGTAACGTAGACTTTTTAACAGCAACCAGACCACGCAGACCGCGGTGACGTGGGCGTGGTGGCGTGGGCACGGTGGCACTCGTCATAGGAGCACTTACTTTTACATGTACTGTGAAACAAGATAGTGATGGTTTAGTTCCAACTCTGGATCAATGCAAGATAGAAAGCAATGAATTGACATTAAATATTGATTAAATATCCAATTTAAAATGTTAATTAATTACACAGACAAATTCTCAGAATCAACTGAACTCTGAAAGTGTTAATTGAACAACTGAGACTTTACTTTAAGGGAATATGGATGCTAATCTCTTTACATAATAACCATTAAGTATTCAATGTAGAATTTTTTTTTTTGAAAAGGTAAATCAAGAGAGTTTTCATTTTGATTTGTGATGCAGGTAATTAAATGTAATAGAATAGAATTTATGATTTACTGGTAAAGGATGATGGGGTGCCAGGGGTGACTGTGCGGCAGGGGCAAAGAGGTCACACGGCAGGTAGCAGGGCCACTTGACCAGTCAGGATCCTTAACACCATGATGTTACATCTCTTGTCATAAAAAAGCTCTCACTAAAAGGAAAATAAACTGTGGAAAGGAGCACATGTAGCCTGATTTGCTAATCCAATCTAATCCAATCTAATCTAATCCAATCTAATCCACTCTAATCTAATCCAATCTAATCCACTCTAATCCAATCCAATAAAATATAATCTAATCCATTCTAATCCAATCTAATCTAATCCAATCTAATAAAATATAATCTAATCCAATCTAATCTATTCCAATTTAATCCAATCTAATTGAATCTAATCTAATCCAATCCAATCTAAGCAAATATAATATAATTCACTCTAATCCAATCCAATCAATTATAATCTAATGCAATCTAATCCAATCTAATCCAATCCAATCAATTATAATCTAATCTAATCTAATCTAATGCAATCTAATCCAATCTAATCCAATCCAATTTAATCCAATCTAATCTAATCCAATCTAATCCAATCCAATCAAATATAATCTAATCCAATCTAATCTAATGCATTCTAATCAAATCTAATCCAATCCAATTTAATCTAATCTAATTCAATCCAATATAATCCAATCTAATCTAATGCAATCTAATCAAATCTAATCCAATCTAATCTAATTCAATCCAATATAATCCAATCTAATCCAATCTAATCTAATGCAATCTAATCCAATCCAATTTAATCCAATCTAATCTAATCCAATCTAATCTAATGCAATCTAATCAAATCTAATCCAATCCAATCTAATCTAATCTAATTCAATCTAATGTAATCCAATCTAATCCGATCTAATCTAATCTAGGAAACAAAACTATATTGAAACCAAGTGCACCATGTACAATAAACAACTTTAATTTCAATAATGTGATTAGCATTTAACTAGCTTTCAAAGTGACATGTACTGTACAGTAAGTCCCCGACATACGAATGAGTTCGGCTCTGAGAGCTCGATCGTAAGTTCAATTTGTTCGTAAGGCCAACAAACCTTGTCTAGTTACTAGGATCGGAACATACTTGGCTATACAGAGTATATTACAGTACAGGGATCTTTAGGATTGTGCCGATGGTTGAACGATTCATGTTAAAAGAACGAGCGATGCCTGCCATCTTTTCCCTCGATGACCTTCACTTTTGTTTCCATTGTTATGGCTCGGGACTTCTTAGCAGTACCACATGACGCTGTACGCTGGACATGTGATCTAACGCACGCTCGTATCTTCGAAAGTTCGTAACTCAAATGTTAGGAGACAGACTGTATGTAGTTCAACTGAAACATAATTCAGGCAATGATAATAAACAACAAGCTACAAGCGATGATCATCACTCATTAGTGTCAGCATATGAGCCTGAGAGCAGTTCAGCACAGCCAGCTCACTTACCGGCCTTTATCTGGAGTGTAAAAGGAAACCAGAGAACCTGGAGGAAACCCAAACTATTGGTATGTGTGTGTGTGTGTGTGTGTGTGTGTGTGTGTGTGTGTGTGTGTGTGCAGTACATATAATAGACAAGTCTAAAAATATAACTCTTTTTGGGTGTCTAATCTGTCAGAAATAAAAGTTGGAAGGTTTCTAAGAGGCCTTTGCATTTGTAAAAAAAAAAATAAATTTTTTTTGATGCGGTGAAGCTCTGATCCCTGGTCTCTATCTTTAACCTCACTCTTTAATTATTATTGTTTTCTTCATGTAGAGCTGCTTTATGACGGAGTGCAGTGTGTGAAGCTCGGGTCTGAGTGAGCTGCATTATTAATGCTCTCTCAACGGGATTAACGCCCGAGACACTGCTCGCTGTTACATTTTCAATAAATGCAGCATGGCACCAATGCTACACCAGCTGTAAGAGAAGTGTAGTGTGTGTGTGTGTGTTGACCAGAGATCAAAAACATTTCATGGATTGAATATGTCTCAGTGCTAGAGGCCTTAACTCTTCTATCCTGTTGACACACACACACACACACACACACACACACACACACACACACACACACCAGAGTTTGTATTCTTTAAATTTAATTTAACTTGCATTTTGATTTATTTAAAGTAAAAAAAAAAAGCTAAAGTTTCCACATTAAACTGGGAAAACAAAAAACAAACTGGCCCGATTATCTGAGTCAACACTTAAAGAAGGGAATTTTTTTTTGGAAATGTTGCGTCCATTCTTGATCAGCTCACCTGGTGATGTTTCCTCAGTCATTTTATTACGTATCTGCGTTAAACGTGTCATTATCATATAGAACAGTCTAACAGCGCTGCGATTATGGGAAGCCATTAGGATCAAACTTGGTCATATGACTAATAATAATAATAATATTCAATAATTTGTCACATTATCCCAGTTAGTGCAGAGTCAGTCAGGATACCTCACCCCTGGAGCAGATGGTATTAGGGGGCTTGTTTAAGGGCTCGACAGCGGGAACTTGGTAGTGCTGGGTCTCAAACCCCTGACCTTCTGATCAGTAATCCAGTAACTCACAGACTTAACTGTTTGAGCCACTACGGCTCCCTAATTAATTTGCACAAAAAGAAATAATGCATTAAAATGTGTAGATGAATCACATGCATTAACGCATTAATATTGACAGCCCTGAATATTTACTGTATAGATTTCAATTTCCATTCCATTATGTACATTTTTCTTATATGCTGTACTTACAATCAGATACTCACTCATTTTCTTTAGCGTTTATCCTGTACAGGGTCGCGGGAGCCCTGGAGCCGGTGCCAGCGGACTCGGGACCCGAGGCGGGGTGCACTCTGGGTACAACCACCACAAAGCACACGAGCAGGTCAAACGCAGGCAGTAGAAGGAAACACACCAAGCACAGGGGGATCATGCGACCTCCCCCCCCAACACACACACACACACACACACACAGACCCGATGCGGGACGCAAACACACAACCCTAGAGGTAGAAGGCCACAGACTACAGTACATCACGCTTTTATTTAAACTTGCCTTATACAGGTGAGTATAAAGTCGATTTTTTTTTTCTTCTTGCTTATTATTAAAACACCCCCACCAATGACAAAAAAAAAAAGCTGTAAAGCTTAAGCTTCCATGAGAGTGTGTCAGGTCGCAACACATGCCAGCTTTCTCTTTCATTTAAATGGCAGTGCACTTCACACTCGAATTGAGTTGTTTGAGGAGATGCTGGAGACGTGGAGAGCAGAGCGGCGGCTGACAGCAGTGTGCGCGCATAACGAGCCACAATGCAATTTGTGTAGCTTAGTTTGAGCTCTCAGCGGAGCGCTTACGCCCCCTGCCACCTCCAAATAAAGACAGATGAAAGGAACATGCAGGGTTTTAAGTGCAAGAGGAGAAACCTCCAATGAGCCGTCAAGAACAAGGACGCGGCCACACTCGGACGGGCCCGGCTTGACAGAGTGAACTTTTTTAAACGTTGTTAGTGATCTGATTGAATCCAGACGCCGTGCTCAAGCGGAGAAGCGCAATGCGCAATCCGGAGTCCGCGCCGAAACTCGAACAAATCAAGCGCCCCGACGCTATCGCTTCATTTTCAATGTGATTTTTTCCTCCTTTTCTCTCAGTCAGCAACTCGTCGCCTAATATCAGGCGCTATCTCGGGATCTAGATCAAAGGCCCGATCACTGGATGAGAACGAAATTAAATCTATATAAAGACAATGTCCTTGAAAGCGTAGAAGTCCACGAGTGGTGCGTTAACGCAGAGGAACGGATCCGTCTTGCTGCTAACCGGCAGATTGTTAAAACAGGTTTAGAAGTCTCAGAAGAAGGTGCTCTTGAAATATTTTGACTTGTTTACGCGCAAACATCGGCAAGGAATTCACTTCAAAAATATCGAGCGATGTTCGAGCACACTGAGATGAAAGATGTACTTTTTCTCGTTCTTGACAAACTTGCATTTGTAAACTCTGTTGTATCTCAGATTGTCTGAAAAGTCAGCTTCACATCCGTACTCTGACTGGCCGTGTGCAATATTCAGGTTTCTGAGTTCCCCCCCAAATCTGTGTATGTGTGTGTGTGGTTACAGTATGTATACTTTTCAAACACGTCATTTCAGTGTTTATGCAAATGAGCTACTGCTGAGCCACGCCCCTGCAGAGAAGAGCCCAGCTGATCAGGGGTCAGGGGTGGCTCAGTGGTTAGCGCTTGTTTGGGAGCTCCGAGGTTCAAATCCCACGACCTTTCGGGCCCTTAAGCAAGGCCCTGACCTGGTGTAATGATCAGATTGGTTATTCATCGTGTTACACTTGCCCCGTTGGATTTTCTCATTTACTGGATTAATCCATTCCGAACTAATTCACAACAACTCTTGCTCCGTTTTCGTGCTCCTGGACCTGAAGGAGGCGCGTAACCCTCGGATCACCTTTGAACACCACCAGGGGGCATTATACCCTAGGGGTCCGGTCAAGTGAGGAGAAAAATACCAACTGGTGGTCCCCCAGTTCTTAACCCAGCAGTTCATGCAACACTTCTGTCAGAGGCAGAAGGGGGGTATCAAAGGTCATCTTAAAGGACATCTGTGAAGGCTAATTAACTAAACACCCACTCAGCAGCAAGCTGCAATACAAATCATCGCAGCAGAAGAAACATGGAGAGCCAAACAAGCCAGGTTCTTCAACACCCGGCGGAAAAAGATGCGCACTTTCAACTGGGAGAACTGGTTTGGCCAAAGCCACACCCACAAGAAACTTTATGCTAAACTAGCGCCCAAGTGGGAGGGTCCATCAGAAATAGAAAAGATAATAATAATAATAAATAAGCGGCCAATAAATGACACTGTATTTTGGGTTAGATGATATGAATGTGATTACAGTAAAATGCTCTTACTCTCCTCCATCCGCTGTGGGGGGAGCGGGGGGGGGGGGGGGGGGGGGGGGGGGGGGTCTACCTAGCTCCGGCACATAAAGGGTTTTTTATATCGACTATTTTCAGTCGTTTAACAAAAAGAAAAGAAAAACTGCTTTGCGAGGGAATCCCGATGACGTGCAGGGTCGTGTGATCCGGGAGAGATGGAGTACCTGGGAAGCAACTCACGAGGAGAGATTATGGTGAGACCGTGGTGTTTACGGAGATTTCAGGAGAGAGTGAATATCGTGCTACGTTGGATTTTTCCATTTACTGGATTAAACCATTCTGGACTGATTCACACAACACCTCTTGCTCCGTCTTCGTGCCCCCGGACAGTTTCATTGTTACCGGTGAGACCGAGCTATCTCTTCTACACACACTCACAAACATGCTCATAAATAACCTGGACTCTGGACATTTCATTCCGTCCACACACACACACACACACACACACACACACACACACACACACACACACACACACACACGCGCATAGCTTTTTTTTTTTTTTCGTATTTTTATATATTTTGTAAATATTGCATTTTTTTTGGTGCACCGTATTAGATCAGTTTCTTTGTCACCTAATACACTTTGGGTTTTGGTTAATTGTTGTTGTTGTTGTTGTTTGTTTTTTCGTCCTCCCCTCGGCCTATACCGCACCGGAAGTTTGATAAAAAAAACCCAGATTTACTGCAGTATGATTAATCACCGAGATGTATACGAAAAGAAGAAATCTTTATCTTAGTGTCGGCGATGCTTTAAAAGCCACTGAGCAAGAATGACAACACAACGACCGATTAGCAAAAACCAAAAGTGTACTAACGAAACCAAAAGGTTCACCAAAACCAACACAGAAAGCAATATTGGCAAAATATATACAATTTAAGCAGCAGATTGCTGTATCTCCATACTCCCGCCCCGATCTACTTCCTGGGCACGCTTGGGTCAGGTGACCCGCGTACATCACCGTCTTCTGGCAGCACACTCTGACGAGAGCACGAGGCGGAACCAATGCACCAAATAAACGCGAAACACAATGACCATAATAATGCCAAACTGTGTGGTTAGTAATCCTCTCACACCTTCTTATAACTCTTTGAGTCTTCAAAGTGGAAGCACAGGCTAAAGACAAGTGATCAGAAGGTTGTGAGTTCAAATCCCAGGCTCGAATTGCATTCTAGTTCATTAAAGTGATAGAATTGACCATGTGGAAAGACCAGGTGGACTTTAAATAGAAATGCAATTAATGAGGAAAAGTGGAAGAAGGAAAAAAATCTCTTTGAGTATTTGAGCCACGGCTGCTTTGTGCCGAACCCCGTCACACACTGACGTCGCTTCCCCCTCTCACACTCAAGACCAAAAGGGAAACTAATGGTAGAGTAGTGGCTCTTCATCCGGAGAGATTAAAAAAATGAATATTTTCACAAGCTTTCAACACTGCCTTGGTAAAAGAGCATATTTGTTGCACAAAAAAAAAAAAACACTCTTGTCGATGATTGACTTCAGCTGTGAAATCTCCGCACAGTTGGGGGAAAACACATTACCATCAAATTATTTACACTTTAAAGGAAGAGATTTATTTTAGAAGCGAGAACAAAAATGCGCTTTGATGAAGAAAACATTCGAGTCTCATCGAGGTGGAACTTAACGAACAAAGTCATAAAACCTTAAAGGTATGAAAAAGATTTAACACACACAGGGCGGAATCAAACATGTTGCATTTAGTAATCTGTCAGATACTTTTATCCAAAGAGATTTACTAAGGAGGTGGAATCCCTTCCAAGCTCACAGCTGAAAGGTGAGGGTCTAGTTTAATGGAAAATGATCAGACACTATTCTGGGTACTTGCACAGAAGGTTTTGCATGTAATACCAAGTTTTGTGTAGTTCTTACTCTTCTATTGTGTTACCTTTAGTGACCGTTTTATCGGGCCCAAGCACTAGGGTTAGGGTTAGGGTTAGGGTTAGTATACTAACATATAGTATATGTTATATATACTATATGTTATATAATATATA
>QMIH01000102.1:717308-727708 GCA_003987875.1 Clarias batrachus
TATATATACTATATTATTAGTATAGTGTTAGTTATAGTATACTAACACTATACTCGGCTTTATGTCGTCATTGTGTATGAGGGCCCTCTTGTTCTTTACATTTTCTTTCCAGCAGCCAGGGCTTTTGGGGGATTTTAACATGTTTAAGACCGTCATGAAAATCAACAGACAGATTGGAATCTTCTGCCATTAGAAAGTTTTGGGGCCCGGGCGTGGCACATGGACGAGATTGTGCTGGAGACTTGCACATATGCACACGAAACCTGGTACACATTTAGAGCTCACTTCCATATTGCATGTCATGGGCTCGACTCAAGAGGAAGTCAGATATTTCGGGTCATTTGCAAAACAAACGATGTACTGATATACTAAGGGATTTATATGACCGCAACCAAACCGGGCCAATGTGATCTCAGTACACTGAGGATGAACACTTTCTGTATGACTTTGTATTGAGTGACATTATATTGAGTGACATTATATTGAGTGACATTACATTGAGAGGCATCACATTGAGTGACTTCAGAGTGTGATGCTTTTTTTCCAGCATCTGGGGCTTTTTGGAGGTCTAAACCATAAAAGTCCCCATTTCCAAAAGTCTGTAATAATGGTCTTACTTTAAATTCCCAGTTTGCCCACTGTCTTTCTGGGGCACCCTGGTAGCGATAGAGAAGGGTGCTTGGGCCCGCTCTCCATTGCTTGCAACTATATTTTAATCTTGTTATCACAAACCATTTACTTTCTTACCTTCACTTGAAGAAAAGGATTGTGGTCTTGTATATACAACGTTTACTTACTGATATACACTGATCTAGTTTTTGAGTTCCGCTTGTGCCACCAGGGTGGCTCTGGTCTCTTGGGGCGTGGCTCAACAGAGTCTGGCACCGAAACATTGGTGGTGGATCCTCAGTGGATCATGATTTGTTTGTCCGGTCCATCCATGGAGCTTGATTGGATTGAGATCTGAGGAGTTTGAAGGCCAGGTTGGTGGGCTTGGGCACTTTGCCTGCTGGGTGCTCTGGTGCCTTTGTATGATGGCCAGCATTGACTTTTTTCAGCAATTTAAGTTACTGTACATTGGCCTTTTTGTAAAGTCGAACCGGACAGTCTGGCCTTTGGTCTTCGGGCTCGGGTTAGACCTGTGTGCCCATGATCCTGTAACTAACTGGTTAACTGGTATATAAATGATAATCAATGATATTGAATTCGCATTGTTACAGCTGATCAGTGTTTCACCCATGTGCATCTTGTCATGTACAGTACCTTCACAACCTCTACTGTAGTACCAAACTCTGGAATTTTTTTTTACATTTAGTGTCCTGAATATTAATATGTGTTTTAGTGGTACTTATCATTTTAACAGTCCCTGTTAGATTTAATTTATTTTAATACCCATTAACTTTTGATTTCTTTGATAACGTGCATTTTGATGTGGACATGTGTGCCAACTACTGACCTGAGTTTGATCACAAATTTTGCAGTACAGTGGAACCTTGGATTACGAGCATAATTCTTTCCAGAAGTGGGCTTGTGTTCCAAAACACTCGTAAACCAAATCATCATTTCCCATAAGAAATAATGAAAACTAAAATTTTTCGTTCCACAGCCCCAAAAAATAAATACATAAAAATAATTAATACAATCTATAAAATGAAAATAAAACAAGTTAATCTGCACTTTACTTTTTTAAAAAAGTACAAATAAATCCCGAAAGATAAGTGTTTCCGTTGGTGTGCGCAGGCGCCGTGTGTGTGTGTGTGTGACGGAAACACCGTTTTAACAGGGAAAAAATAAATCTCTCTGAGACTGGCGTGAGCGGATACTAAGGGAATCACTTTTTAAAAAGGTGAAAGAGTGACGCTCGGTGTCAAAATAAGAGTCGCATGATACATGATACTCGGCGCTCGTAAACTAACACTTGCTCCGTTTCCGATTAAAAATTTATTAAAAATCTTTGCTCGGTTTGCGGAACACTCGTAAACCACGTTACTCGCAATCCGAGGTTCCACTGTATATTGTTCCCTTTTCTGCTTTGTAAATTATTTTCCTGGTACAAAGGGAGTTTTTCGATCTACTTTACTAATTGTGATCAAATCTGTGTAACCGTTTGTCTTCCAGCTTGTAGTACCGTGTCAGTTTCTGCTGCCTTGTTCATTTTAAACTTTTTAACTTGGTACCTTGTTATGTTCAGGATCTTGTCATGTATTAATTTAAACATGAACCTGAGATATATTGAATTCAAGGTGTTACATATAGTACCATTTAATCCTAGTGACTTTGTCGTATATAACCATATATAACATTTCTGCTCTGTTACTTTTTAGTACTCTGTTCATTTATTTATTTTTTTTTATTAACATTGATACTTTTTACTTCATGTAACCATCATGTTATGTTTAGTGCCATGGTACAGTAGTTGTAATATAAGTATATATGTATTGTACAGTACCTTGTGAATTTTGCACTCTCCCAAGTTAATCTGTTAGTACTGTACTAACACAACTTTCTTATCTTGTTACATTTTTCTAGTAGCATTAATGCTAAAAAAAAAGTACCTCTATTGTATGAATTGAACGATTTCCATTGTTGCATAATGTATATTGTTGCTAATTGTAGTAATTTGTACCTTCTTAGCTTTTTGTCTGCAATACTTTGGTAATTTCTAGTGCAGAATTTATTGCATATTTTACCATGATACCTTGCCATTTCATAATCTTATTATTAGCATTACTTCATTTCGGATGTTGTTTCTAGTGACCATATTGCCATGTCATGTCGCATCTCATACTCGGTGCTGTTTGTACCTTGTTGTTCGTTAGTTCTAGCATGTTTAGTACAATTTATTATTTATAGTACCTTCTTACCCAACGTCTTTGAACGTTCACTTAGAAACCAACCCCAAATACAGCTACAGGAAAGAAAAAAAAAAAAAACATGCAGCTAGTGTTCAGATCCTCGTTTACAAACATTACTCATCAAATAAATGAATAAATACATGGAAAGTGTCTAAATGCTCTTTCTCAAATATTATTCACAGACAGTAGTTACAAGTAACACACTCCTAAGGGCTATTCCTCTAATAAATTATTCAGGCTAATGAGCAGCCTTCTGGCTGTACACACAGTCCAAAAACAGGGACGCAGTTTTGAATGACTTATGATGCAAGTGAGATTGTTACCATAGGAACTGGAAGATGTTGAATCTCTTACTGCAAAAGCAATGCGGCATAAACGCTGTTCACTGCTCTGTCTCTCTTTTTTCTCCTGATTTTCCTCTTTTTTTCTTTCTTTTTTTTCTTTAACCCATCAGCGCTGTGTCTGTCTTGGTACACCACCTGTCCTGCTTTACAAATTTAATTAGCATGAAAAAACCTTTTTAAGTTTACATACAGTACAACATTTAGGTATTAACCTAATGTAGATGAATTCCACGGTTCTCTGGCTTGTGTTATGGTTCAGCTTCAGGGTATTAACAGCTAAATATGTGAATTATTACATCATGATGTGTAGTACTTTGTAATTTCTTATTACAACCATTGCTGAGCAAAAAGAAGAACTTCCTGATGATCCGCAAAACTTTTGGGAAAATACTCTGTGGACTGATGAGACAAAAGGAAGGTGTGTGTCCCAATGTGTGTGGCGTAAAAGTTACACTGCATTTCAGAGAAAGAGCATCATACCAACAGTAAAGCATGGTGGTGGTAGTGTGATGGTCTGGGGCTGTTTTACTGCTTCAGGACCTGGAAGACTTGCTGTGATAAATTGAACCATGAATTCTGCTGTGTACCAAAATGTCCTGGAGGAGAACGTCCGGCCATCTGTTTGTCACCTCAAGCTGAAGAGAACTTGGGTTCTGCAGCAGCACGATGATCCAAAACACACCAGCAAGTCCACTTCTGAATGGCTGAAGAAAAACAAAATGAAGACTTTGGAGCGGCCTAGTCAAAGTCCTGACCTGAATCCAATCGAGATGCCGTGGCATGATCTTAAAAAGGCGGTACACGCTCGAAAACCCTCCAATGTGACGGAATTACAACAATTCTGCAAAGGCGGGCCAAAATGCCTCCACAGTGCTGTAACAGACTCACTGCAAGTTATCGGAAACGCTTGATTGCCGTTGTTGCTGCTAAGGGTGAGCCAACCAGTTATTAGGTTTAGGGGGCAAACACTTTTTCACACAGGGCTATGTAGTTTTGGATTTTGTTTTCCCGTAATAATAAGGCATAGTTACCTTCTTACTTTCAGACTTTTAGGACTAACTTATTGCCACAGAACCCTACAGCTACACCGGCTGCTCCGTCACCTACTTCATGTTTTTCATCACATGTTGCTGCTCCCTGTTCTTTATAAATGAAGAAATGGGGTGTTGGAAGTCCTTACAAAATTATTGATGTGATTGCTGAGTGCAAAAAGGAATTAAAAAAAAAAAATTAACAACTACTGGAAACAAAGGACATTTTCAATAAAATTTAGCGGAAGGTTCTTAAGGTTCTTATTTTGGCAAGTTTTTATTAAAATCTGTTTTGTTATGTGTGTGTGTGTGTGTGTGTGTGTGTGAGAGAGAGAGAGAGAGAGAGAGAGAATCTTTTCATGACAATATCCCTTGGGATGAAAGTTACACGAGGACGTCACTGACCCAGCAGTCTCATCATTTCCTTTGGTCTCCCTGAGCAGATCAAAGCTTCACCTTACTAATATCTCATGGGGTCACACACATCGAATCTACGCTGGATTAAGCCTACGCCGTGTTTCTGTGTGTGTGTGTGTGTGTGTGTGTGTGTGTGTGTGTGTGTGTGTGTGTATGGTTCATTTCAGTTCCTGGCCGGTCCGTGCTACAGCGTCACATTTTCAATCTTAACATTTGGATATTGACGCATCTTAAGAAGAAGCTCTTATGCATTTTTATAGATTCTCCTTCAACACGGCATCGATAACACTTTGGCAAACCTTCTTAGATCCTGTATTTGTGGTGTCTCCGATATCCAACCTGCTCATTTCACTGATGTCAGAAGGTTAACAGCTTTTCATGAGATCCTCCTTCCGATATTGGCCACTTGCGAAAGAGTGCGGCCAGAAATTTAATGCCTGTGGAGTTTTTTTTTTTTTTTTACTTTTTTTTTATTTCAGCAGTTTGAAATCATGGATAGGGCAAACTACAGACACTTTAAACATTTTTCTCCTCAAAGTTTTTTTCTTTTTTTAAAGCTGTTAGAGTACGTTTGTGCACAGAGACTTATAGATGGTAAGTTTAATTAAATAACTCTATAGTTATCCTGATTAGCTGCACCTTGTTGTTTTAAATTTGAGAACAAAGGAAGAAAAGAAGAAAAAGAAAGAAATAAAGGAAGGACAAAAGTTAGACATAATAATAATAATAATAATAATAATAATTTAATTTAATTTAAGTTTGAAATTTAAGGTTGAACAACACTCGGTACATAATTAAATAAAAAGTAAAAAAAAAAAAAGATAATAGGATAATAATGAGACTACTAATTTTCATTGTGTCTTTCATTTAAATTTAATGTTTTTTAAAAATTATTATTCTTATGGGTACTTTTTAAAGTTGCCCCCCATTTTTCCATTCAATTCCCCTTATTTAATTTTAAATGAATGGCTCTTTATCGTGTATATTAGCCCAATATTCATTCATAAAAATTGTAGGTATTAATGAAGTCTCAAAATACAAATCAATATTCTTTATTCCACATACATGTATTTTTCTTCTTTTTTTCATCTTTTTTTGAACGCTTTACAATCTAAATGATTCAACAACAAAATGAGAAACTACCACAACAAAGCCCAAATTTTGTTCATTTGGGACATAATTAAGAATGAAAATAAAAAGTAAAAAAATAATTCGGATGATTACATTGTGGATGAGGACATGGACATTGTCATCAGGTTAGCATTGAGATCAAACCAAAGACAAAATTAGGACGGAAAACTTAGTCCATGTACAAATGCGAACGAATGCCAAAAAAATGTAGATTAAAAAGTCGTTACACTGAGTCGGCAGTTTTTTAGTTCCTGGATATCTAATAAAACGGTCAACTCGGTGAGCATATATACTGTGCGTATACACTGAGGTGCGAACTTATTAGATTTCCCAATGTCATCACTAATAAAGAGGCAACTCAGTGTAGGTTTTTCAATTCACTTATTCACCTTGTGTTATGCAGTTTGAATTCAATGGGCTTTTTTAAATAATGTCTTTTATATATTTTTTAACATTTTTCAATATTATAAACAAATATAGTATTACTGTATAATTTGGGGTTAGATCAACAGCACACACATTCTTCAGGGTTAACGTTTGAAAGCCAGCCAAGCCCTTTGTCCTCGGTTCACAAACAGTTTCAGGAGAGGGCCATGGGTTCTCCGACAGCAAGAGGAATGGCAAAATTGGCTGACGTTGCATCTTATGAATATTGCAAATAATAGAAAGTGACTTACATGTCAACATACACATACATAATTAAGTATTACGTACATATATGCGGTGCAGTGGAGGAGGGAAACAGTTTTATGGTTCCTCGGGCTGTAGAAGTGAGAAGGCCAAATTTTGCGAGCCAACAAATAAGTGTAATACTTGAATTTTACAAATCTGTCCTGTACACATTTTTTTTTTTTAAAAGAGTCTTTGAATGCATCCCTTTACTAAGAGGGATTCATATAAATTGAAAATAGTTCATTATTGACACATACGTTCATGCATTTTCCTCTTATTAGAGTTCAGGAAAACATCCGCATGGGGATCGTGTCGAGGGCACGGGTACATCCGAACATAGGCGCGCCCGTCAAAGGGTCTGTGTGCATAAATTCCCACTAGTATCCCAATAAATCCACTTAAATCATTTTCATGTTAAAGCGTCGAGGGCCAGAGGTCTGTTCCGCCTCCTCAGGTGAGCCCCCGTTGGACTTGGAGCGTGGCACATACTCTATATCAATGTTGTTTTTGTGCTTTCCTTTGCCCCGACTCCATACAAACAGGAGCAGGAAACAGAACAGGACGACTCCAAGGAATGTGAAGCAACCCATGGCTGTAGAAACCAGGATGGTCTTTAGGTCCAGGCCAAAGGTTGTGGCAGGAGGATTGGTACTGTTGGCAGTAGTACTGTTAGGATCTATGTAGTACTGGGTCCTGTTAGCATAGAGCGAGCCCAGACTCTTGACGGCCAATGACACCATGAGCGTGTCATTTCCGGCTGTGTTGGAGGCCACACAGACATACACGCCACCATCTTGAAGCTCCACTGCCTTGATATAGAGTGAACCATTGTTGTGCACCATCACTCTTCCATGACTCCTGTTGGTTAGATGTCTCCGGCGCGGTGTGACCCAGGAAATGGTGGGCCGAGGAGTACCCTCTGCGCTGCATTGTAGCTGGGCAGGCTGCCCTTCCTCTACCGACACCAGCTGTGTCCGGTTCTCTCGGATCTTCGGCTTGGTGCAGGTCACATAGTAAGACAACAGGGTTTCCTTAAACTCCTTGAACGGGCGCCCACGAATTCCCTCAGGAGTATTGCATTCAGGTTGCTCTTCTCCAAACGAGATTGAGTGCCGCTTCTGCAGCAGCCACATGAGACGACAGTCGCAAACAAGAGGATTGTTGTGGATGAACAACACTTCCAGGGACTCTGGAGCATGAAAAACACCCTTCTCCAAAGTGTCCAGCCTGTTGTGGGACACGTCAAGAAGTCTGAGCCAACGTAGACCCTGGAAAGCATAGGGTTCCACGGACATCAGCTGGGCTCCTGACAATCTCAGCTCACGGAGTCGTTCCAAGTCCTGCAGCAGACCTCCTTCCACAGTGCGGATGTGGCTGTGGGATAGGTTCAGGTGAGTGAGGTAAGGCATGTGGCGCAGGGCTTGGTAGGGGAATGCGGAAAGATTGGTGTTGGTGACAGAAAGTGTGGTGAGATTGAGGCCATGCAAAGTGTTGGCTGGGAAAACATCCAGGGAAGGCCAGTTGTCAATCTCCAGATGGCGCAGACGGAATAGTTTCTTGAAGGAGTAGGGTTGGAGGGTGCTGATGCTGAGGTAGCGCATATGCAAGCTGACCAGGTTGTGAAGGTGGGACAGGGCATCTGTTGGCACCATGGTCAGGTTACAGCGCTCCAGTGTTAGACTCTCCAGTGAAACCAGGCCGTTGAACGCTCTGTGCGAGATATACACCAGCTCGTTGTCCCCTACATCTAATGACTTAAGATTATGCAAATCCTGAAACATGTAATCGACCAGGATGACGATCTTATTGTCACTAATGTCAAGCGTGGTGAGATTTGAAAGCCCAGTGAATACGCCCAGTGACAGGAGCTTGATGCGGTTGCTCTTCAAACTGAGTGTGTGTAAACTAGAGAGTAAGTTGAAAGCACCTGGTTCTACATAGGCAATGATATTACCACTCAGGTCCAGCTCTTCAATGTGTGGGTACACAGAGAAGTCATCTGGATTGATGGCCTGGATGCGGTTCTTGCTGAGATCCAGGACGCGCGTTTCAATGGGAATGCCATCTGGTATGGCCGGGTAACGTTTCCGATGGCAGATGACGGAGCGACTCTGGGCAGAGCACTCACAGCGGGAAGGGCAAGCAAGGGCAGAGCCTAAGAAGACAGCCACCAGGACCAGTCCTAGCAGTGGCTGCCAGCAAGATAGAGCTGTGTGCAACATGACTCGACTCAGGCAGTCCACCATGCTGTCAAGGCTCTACAGAAGGAGACAGAGAAGAGAAGTAATCAGTGCATAGGAAAGTGCAATACTGAACATCTCATAAATGAATAACAGTATGATTTTAAACCCATCACGAATCTTTCTTTTAAACCTGCTACAGTACATGTCTTTGTGCCAAACTGCTGGCTGTTAAAATAAAGAAAGCCCGTAGGTCTATTACATCAGGACATCAACAGTCGAGGGCCGGATGCATATTCATACATCATCATAAAAGCATCTTGCATTTCCACAGAGGACTTGAGTTCACGTCAGATGCACGCAAGCACAAATGAACAGCCTCAGATCTTGCCCATGGGGTCACTATATGTGTAGAGGGTTTGATTCTGCATGAATTCACAGCCATGGGAATTTTATTTTTTCTTTCTCAGTCTTCATGAAGATGCGAATTAGTGCACTCATGCATCAGCATGACTAGATCTGACTCGATTCCTTCAAAATGGTTATGTAATATCCCTGTGATATCCTTTCCTTGAATCACCGTGGGACATCAAGGGATCAGACACTCCACGTTTCCCCTGCTAAGTGCATAACTTTCAGCATCTCAGTGTTATCAGTTGCAAAGTGTGGATGTAGTTTGGATGATCACAGACTAGGATCACATATTACATATGATGACTGCACAGGCAAACAAAAAACATATAAGAAGAAACGTCAGTTGGGAAGATCAGTTCGGCTGTGAAGGTAGTATGTTCTGCCAAGATAAGAATAAAGGTACTGAAATATAAGAGATTTCATTCTTGTATTATTATTATTCTTATACTTCTTATAGTTATTGTCTTTTAATTTTGTACAGCATTGATAGATATTAAACTGGATCCAGGCACCTGCTGCACAGATCAATTTGATCTCATTGGTTGTTTGGTTGGTGCTTGGGCAACCATGGTTTAAGTCATGCGGAGGGCTTCGGCGTAAGAGTAACTAAGGGTTCTATAAGTTGTAGTAATTTTGTAGCCTGTAAGGCATCAGTAAGTTGATTTAAATAACTCCAGTTTCATGTCTGCTTTTTAATAAAGCTATATTAAAATCTTGTAACTTGGAGCCATTTCGAAACTGGATGCAATTCCATCTATAAACTTTGTAGTCGATTACATATCTCAAACATGTTAGGATCATTTAAACCGACCAAATATTAACATGCCGTAAAATTTAATTTAATGCCATAAAAAGCTAACAGCAGCATGCCAATTGGTGCTACTATAAATAAGTAATATATATTATACATATTATACTTTTTACTACCATGATGATTTGTTGTTCATGTTCCAATATGTTTTTCATGTTTACATTTTCTTTCTTGGTTTTGAAAAATGCTTTCGAGCCACTTTCGAGGTCTAATCACGTAATAAACTCTTTTCAACTTTTCAACTTTCTACTTTTCGACAGATTCTTGACCAAGCATTTGTGCCACACGTTTATTTGCGCTGCACTTAATTACATCATCCCCGAATAGTTCCCACAGAGGAATGTTCAGGCTTGATGCAAAACTTTATACAGATTCATTGCTCTACTCATTCAATAATTTTGAATTACAGCCACACAGTACACACACTCACTCAATGGCAACTAGCTCTCCACAGCTAAAAATAATCTGCTGATCTTTAATGTAATGAGTGATATTATTATTATTATTAATATTATGATTATTATTATTATTATTATTATTTGAGG
>QMIH01000102.1:737116-760537 GCA_003987875.1 Clarias batrachus
ATTATATTTCAAATTTCTGTAGAATGAGGTCGAACGAGGCAGTATTTCATCTCAGCATTTGTACTTTTTTTTTCTTTTTTTTTTTTTCATGAAACTCCTCACAACAACAACGACGATGTTAAAATTGTGGAGCGTGACAATTTAATTAATATCAGTTTGACGCGGAGAGGGAGGTGTATAAAGCGCTGCACACTCGCTCTCGGTGTTAATCTGCTATTAATTAAATGTTATTCAGTTCGTCCTCATTTCACTTCCCGATATTAACCAATTAATTACACCGCGATGGGGCGGACGGATAATCAGTGTGGTGCAAATAGATTGTGCAAAAGACATTTTACTTCCATTTTAACTTTACTCTGGACTGATCAGCAGGAAGTAAAGCGTATTAATGAGAGCTGGAGCGAAGGAAAGAGAGAGAGAGAGAGAAAGAGAGAGAGAGAGAGAAATAAAAAACTAAAGAAGGAAATTCCTCCCTCTGTTCTTCTCTCTCTCTCTTTATTTCTGTGCGTATTTATTTAACACAACGTAGCTTAAGGGAACGCTAATGCGGCTTAGCCGGAGCTCTCGGGCGTATTTTATAATTAGACGTGTCCGAATTAATCTAACGAGCCCTTGAACTGACCTGAGAGAGAAATATGATGTCATATGGAGTACATACAATCTAACCTTATCTCTATATTAAACCTAATAAGAAAAAAAAACAAAAAAAACCAAAGCAAGATGTCAGGGCTGCGTAGCGGTTAGTCTCCTGGGACAGGCTCCAGTCCCCCGCGACCCCGTATGCAGGAGAAACACCGATGATTAATTGGACACGCAGCTCAACTCCTCCATCCTGATGACGTCAGAAAACTTTACCTCGGACTTTTCCAAAGCACTGACACCGGAGACTCCTTCCAATGATAGAAAACGGATCTACAATTAACGCCGATGCACTGTTGCTATAGAAACGGTATAGACCTGGGCCGCGGTAAGAGCTGCTGTTATAGAACATTTAATCAACACCTTCTGACCAATCAGAATGCATGCGGAGCTGTTTGATCGCTGAATCCGTCACCCTGATTTCACGGCGTATGTAAAGGAAAAAAAAAAAAAAAACATACGGCGGAGTAATGTCGGGCTGAGGGGCGGGGCTAACCTCCTGTCTTTATGACTTGCATGAATGTTGGATTAAACTGGTGTGTGTTCGTTGTGTGTGTGTGTGTGTGTGTGTGTGTGTGTGTGAGTGTGTGTGTGTGTTTCCTGCAGTGTGAGGCGAGAGTTCTGAACGTCTCCGAGCTTCCTTAAGGCCACGACTCGGAGTGATACAGTCACCAGACTATTTTCCACATGACTGCTCCAGCTAATGTAATTCATCAAGTTAATGTGGCATGGAAAAGTGTGCAGACGCATATAAACACACACACACACACACAGACAGACAGACAAGGGGGGGAGCCGAAGCATGTAGAATAATATAGAATACACGCATCAATCACCGTATACTTATTATTAACTACAGTTAAGGATTTAATTATAACTAAGGCTAAAATAAGACCTTCATACAGTGAAATGAAGGGATTAATGAAGAGAGAAAGAAAGAAAGAATGAAAAGAAGGAATGAAATAATTAACCAACTAACTGCTAGTATCTGTCTGTCTGTCTGTCTGTCTGTCTTTCTGTCTGTCTGTCTATATTAGGTAATCTGGCAGTACTACTACTAATTTGTTTGTTTGTTTGTTTGTTTGTTTACATATCACCACTCATCTTGATCACATTATTTTTGTGAATTAAATATCTCACTACTCTAATGCAGAAGTGGGCGGAGTGAGCAGCATGTGGGGCGGCGTCAGGTTCTACAGTTCTAAAGGGGTGGAGCTAAAACAGGCACTTGTAAGATTCAGTACGGCGGAAAAAAAAATAAAAAGAAACTATGAATGGTTAAAAATGAAATCTTTTCTCCTTTATTGTTTCTTTTTGTAAAGACAACGGTCCATCATCATTCCTTTATTTCGGAATGAGTAATGGTTCTGCCTTTCTGTAGACTTCTTATTCTAAACACTGCATTCAGATAAAAGATCCAGATTCTAGAATCTTCACCACTTTATCCTTTTAGAGCAAACTCTATGTTTTGGAATCATTTTTGGAAATCTAGAACCAGGTACTTATCTGAAGAATAACACACTTTTTTTTTTTTTACTAAGAATTTGAATCGCTCTTGAATAATCCTAGAACTTTAAAAGACTTTAAGGCTGATTTACACTGTTAGAATAAACCTCTTAAAGGGTTTTATGTATAATGCAGAAGAAAAAAAAACTAATATTTAATGCTTGAGATAATTAATACCTTTCGCACACAATCCTGAACTCCTCCTACTGCAGGAATGAACGTTCCCTCATCAGCCCCAGGTCTCTACAGCGGTTTCTCAGACTTCTTCTGATTTAATCCAGGACTCGAGTCTCTTCCACTCCGTCTCTCGACAGTGCAGAATTAACTCCAGCACTAACCTTTAACCTCTGGGATCAATGTAATTAACATCAATTCAGCTGAGCCGCTTCGAGACCATAAATCAACAGCCAATAGGATTCACTCCCAAACACAACAGCCAATCAGTTTTCAGCAGGTGGTTTACTCAAGATTATATACAAGTTTATATACAGTTATTATGTTCATGTTTTGTTATTTGATGATATATTTACAGAGAGGATTTATAGTGAAAATAGAAAAAGTAAGAAACACCTAACCAACTGTAAATAAAACAGCTTAAAAAAGAGAAAGAAAACTTATTTTAAAAGCTAAATTTTTAGTTCTGCTCAAAATAATAATAATAATAATAATAATAATAATAATAATAATAATAATAATACAGCTTGCAATTTGACATTTCTTGGCTCATGTCCCGTGCAGCTAATAACTAATACATGAACAGTTAAATATTTGTTCAGCTTTAACCACTAAATAAAAAAAAAAAAGTATAACAAGTTTCTTTTTGTCATACAAATTATTTACTTCTGCAAAAATTAAATATTTTACTTCCACAAGTAAAGCAAAAAGTAAGTAGACCTAAAAAAATAAAAAATAATAATAATGATAATAATAATTTGAAATACCTATTTAAAAAGCAAACAAAAGACAATAAAGGTGACCAAATTCATAATGTTTTTTTTTTTTCCAATATATATTTTAATTTTAGGTCTGTTTATTATAATTCAGTTAAAAATTTACCATAAAAATAAATGAGTTAAGTAAATGAGAAAATTGATATAAAGTTATTCTGAAACTTATAATGAATAGCATGTTTTATGCTTCTAAATAAATAATCTTCATTAAAGAAGCACCACAAAAAAAAAATAAATTAATTAAACTGGTTATAAACATTTTTTTTTTCTTAAAAAAAAAAAGCAACAAAACAACAATAAAAAAATCTTCATTATGGGTTGGTGCTATATAACTTGGAAGAAATGAATACCGTATTATTAATATTAATAAGGTTTAGTAAATAATAAACTCTTTTTGCACTGGGCCATACAGTATGGTGACGTTTTCCCTAATGATATGTTTGAGTGGAAGGAGTCTCCAGTGTCAGCGCCCTGTAAGACTCAGAGGTAAAGCTGTAACTGCAAGTTTTCTGACCGAGGATTTTCCACGTCTTTGCAGTTTAGCAGCAATGAAAGACAAAGAGGGAAAAAAAAAAAACCTGAGGCTGGTGAGAGACGTGTTGTTCACAGACTCTGTATATTTTACCCTGTAATGGTTCCACATCATGGAGTGTAACTATTAAGAGACAAAAAGCATGACGGCATTCTTTAATTAAATGAATTAATAGTGAACTGCTGTGGTGTGAAAGGAATAAACTCTCCATCAGAGTGCTGTGTGTGTGTGTGTGTGTGTGTGTGTGTGTGTGTGTGTGTGTGTATCGACTGATAGATTAGAAACACTTGTGGTCAGGGATGTTTCTCGGTGATAAAGCAGAACGAACTCATTCCCACGTCAGCTCCAGAGGGATCGCGGTAAAGATGAGCCAATTATAGATAATTAACCCCGGGTGAGTTTAAGCCGAACAGACGAGCACGGCAACTGAACAAAGGGTTAATGACCTCATCATGTACACACACTCAGCAGTCTCGCCACGCTCTTACAGCTGTATTTTTATTAGATTACCTACGGAGGCTAGTCTCCACGGACCGCGGCGCTACGCCGTTCACAGGAGCTGGATTAGCTATTGATTAGCTTAAAAGAGAAAACATGTGAAGAGGAGATTAGGAGAGTGGGCGGACAGATTGCTGATCCTTGTCTTTGTAACGGTTTGGTCGATAAGGCAATAATACAGGACGAATGCGCCGCTAACGCCCGTGCCCGTGCGTCTCCGGTGCTGTACGTCTCCGCCAAGGGTTTCTGCACTCAGGAAATCGCACCTGACGTAATTGATTGTTTAGAATTGAAAATGGAGTCGCGTGCGCGCCCGGCCGTTCGCGGGTTCCCTCAACGCCTCACTGTGTGCGGACACGTGAACGCAGCGTGTGAAACGATAACACAGTCCGAGTGTAACGCCTCCATTCCGCCTGAGATGTTTCTGACTCGTGAAATACAGAAGTCCGATGAAATGAACGGTTGATTAAATAAATAAATAAATAAATAAATAAATTAGAAATGAGTTAAGATTTGTAATTGCGCAGAGGAACATATGCGCAATCTCATTTCTTTAAGTTCATAAATTTATGTGTTTATGTTAATGCACACTATATATTTTGGTGGATGTGATTAGTCATGCATATAGTCAAATGTTTGTGCACCCCTTCCAGTTCCACGGTCGTTCCTGATGTTGATTTTCTCTCTACACTGTAAAACAACGCTGAAGGCGTTCATCCAAAACACACAATCATCTCCTCTGAACAGTTGATATTGAGATGTATATCTGCTCCTTCTGCTCTGTAAAGCTTCATAACGGCTGAAATCTGAGGTGCTGCTTGTTAATTGGTGATTTCTGAGGCTGGTGACTCTAAATGAACTTCTCCTCTGGGTTTTGCAAATGCACTCGACACAGTACTGTTCCCGCAGGAACTGCTGACTTCTGTGTCTTTATGTATATATATATATATGAGAGAGAGTGAGAGAGAGAGAGCGGTGCTTTTACTGTTCATTGGTGAGATGAACAGTTGTGTTTAACCCAAGTTCATGCAGTATTTGCAGAGCATTAAATAAAACAAAATGCAAATAATTTGTAAACAAATTGTGCTAATGCTCTGGCTAAATCACATTAGGAAATGAGTTTTTGTTGGGATAACCCCGATTTACAATTCCAGCTTTCATGTGTTTTGGCTCTCCACCAGTTCTTCACATTGTTGTTGGGTACAAAAGTTTGTATACTGTATATTGAATCTTTTTTTTTTTTTTTTCCCCAGATAGCAGTAGTGACTCAAATGGTTAAACCTTTAAAGGATCACTGATCAAACCCTAACCCTGGTCCCAACTGAGCCTGCGCTCTGACTGTAAGGTACATGTGACAAACAATTCAATCTTAATACGAACATGAAAACTAGGGCTTAGAACTGGTGCTCACTCTAACGCTAATGACAACCAACGCAAGACCAAGAATCAACTGAGAAAAGCTTTATATACACGACAGACTAATTAGACAAGACACGGTGCAGGGCATATACAGTTAATACTGCAAAAAAAAGTGCATGATGGGAAGTGAAGTTTCAACATACTGTAAGAGTCCTCCTGAAACACATAATCCCTGGAAAAAATAATACAGGAGGAAAAGTTGCCTGCTAAATATAGCGTGTGATAAAATGTCCGATAATGCAGCTCAACCACTGCAGCGCACCCGCTCTTTTTATAAGGGTGCCATTACTTTTGTTTAACGGAGGAAGAAAGTTGGTTATTAAGACAAATTTCATCTGTCTTTATTTAATTTAATTTTTTAGCATTAATTATTTAAAATAATAATAATAATAATAATAATAATAAGTAAATATTTTTATTTAAATTAAAAGTCTAAAATTGCAAAAATGCATATCGCTTGTTTATATAATTGAAAGGAACTTAATGAATTTTACTTTTTTTATAGATTCACATTTGCACATGAATTCATTTTAACAAAGAAAAGAAACTTCATGTTCAGCAAAATAGCTTTCAGTAATAGCAAGCTCCGCCTTCATACTGTAAGCCACGCCCCCACTCTGAACCTGACTCCGCCATCGTCGTCTCTGATTATATCACGTTTAGTCCATGTTTATAGACAACCATGTGGCATCCAGCGAGTGTGAACAACTCCAGGAGTAACAAAAACTAAACGAAGCAGCAATTTCCAACAGAACAGAAGCGTCTATATTTAGCGCGCTGATTAATTATCCTCACGTTTGTTTCCCACTCTCCTGTTTATTGCCTGCTGAATTATTCATACGCTCATACGGCCCTTCGCTTCCCCCGCGCTCTCCATCACACTCTGTTTTTCTCAGCGTGAGTGAAAAATCAAACATGAACACAACGACGCAGAGAATAAAAGTAGCAGAACTGCGACGCAAGGAGAAAAATAAACGGCTACGGCGCTACGCTACGTTAACAGTCATTCTAATCTACTATAAATTCAGGGGGAAAAAAAAAAGTAAATGATGCGTCACTTCACGAGGTCCCTGAAGACAGGGGATTGTACTGTGTTATAGACTTTGATGAATAATTAAAGTTACATGTATGTGGTTGTACAAATCTTCAGCTTTCTCATTACAGCTTGTCAGTGCAAACAAAAAACATTGTGAAGATTTTAACATTGTATTTAGAATTCTATGCAGATATAGTAAAGTCCTGCCATGCAGTATATACTGTACAGAATAGTTACTGGACAATAATAGAAGCCCGATAACATCCTAAAGTTGATTACATGCATTTATGCTGCAGCAATTTGGTTGTCAAACTATTGTGTCCGTGTTAACTTGACAACGTAATGGACATCGGGAACATCATATGTACACTGAAATAAAATTGGACGAATGACCTTGAGACAATGTTGTATCGTAAATCTACGCTTAAAACAATATTAATAGATTGGCGCGGCAAAAAAAACATCTCAAGGCATCTCAATGGTCAATTTATTTACATCGATTTATTTATAATTTGATAATAACTTGATTTAAAACAGTTAATGAGACTGGCCGATGACCGAAACTGGGTTAAGAACTATTGACCACATTATTACAGTCAGTATGGACAGTACTGAACCTTCAACTTTATGGAAGTGATGTGATCAGAAAAAAAGAAGTCATGAATGGCGATCATTTAAATTCTTGGTGGAAGTTGCTTGGTAGGAAATGTCCGGGATGTAGGGCAGGGGAAGCTCAGTGGTTAAATCATTGGACTAACATCCGGAAGGTCCCAGGTTCAAAGCCCAGAACCACCAAGTGGTCCCAGTTGGGCCCTTGAGCGAAGCCCTTAACCCTCAACTGCTCGGATGTATAATGAGATAAAATGTAAGTCGCTATGGAGAAAGAGGTGTGTCCAAACCAGAGCTATGTTTAGTAGGAAAAAGTAAGAGCATTTACACACACACACACACACACACACACACACACACACAGACACAATGTGATGAGAACTCACAGGATCCCACTCGTTAGTGAGACTCATCAGAAAAAAGGTTTCATTTTGCTATTGAGCATAAACACCGGACGTTGGAGCGATGGAAAAAGGTGGTCATGTGACCTGAGACTGAGTCTGTTCCAGAGTGATGGGCGTGTCAAGGTGAGAAGCGAAGCGCTGTAATGAAGCGATGCTCCCATCATGCATCGTGTCCACTGTACAAGCCTCTGGAGACAGTGTTATGATCTGGGGTCGCTTCAGTCGCTCAGGTCGAGACTCAGCAACGTCATGTGGAGATAAAATGAAGTCACATGACCACCTGAATGTACGGAATCACCAGCACATGACATGTAAAGGAAGTTAATACAATCTTAGTGTACTGTATGCAATTGATGTTCTTGGTCAGACAGTGTATATACTGTATACACTTATATTTTATCTTAAGCGCAGACTGTGCCAGTTCCCTGACTGGGATTCAAACCCAGGCCACCGTGGGAAACACTGACTGGCACAGTTTAATGCTGAACCTTTAAGAGTTCAAGGGTCAATAGGAAAACCCTTCATGCTTATAGATTTAACCTTTATCTTACTGATTCAAGAAACAGAAAGCATTGAGGGTGGGCGGGTATTCGAGATGGCAAAACAATTTCTTACTCTCTGAAAGAAAAGCCCTCTGTTGTGTCTAAAGAACCCTTAATAGAACCTGTTTTTCTTTTGAGTGTATCTAAAGTTTCATGCTGTCAGCTTTACTGGAATTGCGCGAAGATGTGAGGAAGGAGATCGATACTGCGGCTCGAAGACAAGACGGTAAAAAGCTGCCCCAATGATCTGCTGCTGATTAACAGAACCTCGCCGGTTCCTGTCTTCGCTCTCCGGTCATGCCTGCTTTACTTATTGATGTCCATTAGATGGACCTGATACTGCACTGTCTTCTCTGATGTGAGCCAAAAAAGCAATTTTCAGCAAGCAACAAAGCGAGCGATAGATTTTCGTGTGGGAAAGAGATAGGGATGGATTGTGTCAACGGAGCAGGAGGGGAATGAGAGGAAGATGCCTGAGAACGAAGCACAGTAATTAAGCCATGCATGATGGAGTGGTGCGACTCTCGACAGACGTTCGGACTGGGTTCTATTCCCGTTCTACCACACGATCATTCGTGTATTTATTACTCAATGACATCATGTGACTTATCCACTCATAGTTGCCTTTAATGTTGTGTAGTGTTTTTCAGTTTTTCTTTTTTTTGGGGGGGGGGATTTTTCCAAATTAGGGATTTTCTCCCTAATTTAGTCGTGTCCAATTCCTCCCCGTCACTAGGGGGCGCTCCCACATTAAGGCTACTACTAAGACTCAGCCGGGAGGGCCGAAGACTATCACGTGTTTCCTCCGAACCACGTGATGCCAGCCGACCGCATCTTTTCGAACTGCTCGCTCGTGCACCGTTGGGGGCGGAGTCACACACTCGGAGGACAGCGCTATCCGCTCCCTCCGTTGCGCGAGCTCACAGACGCCCCTGACTGACTGTAGAGCCGTGATTAATGCGGGAGCACTATGTACCTCTCATCCCTCCCCTCTGAGAGAGCTCGGCCAATCAGCTCTCTCTAGACCTCCGGCTGCGAGAGGTTACAGCACCACCCGGGATTCGAACTGGCGATCTCCGGATGATAGGGCGAGCGCTTTACCACTGCGCCACTCGGAGGCCGTTTTTCAGTTTTTCTTTTTTTTTTCTCTAATAAAACAAATAAGTAGCTTGTCTTTAAAGGTACAACAGTACTGCCAATCGCTGACACTTGAGACTCCTTTACAAAAACAAACAAACAAACAAAAAACATATTTACAACAAACTTCACCTCATCAGTGATTACACAAATTCTTATTATTTCTCTCATGTTGAGTAAAAGATTCGATTACTTTTCCTTTTACAGAAAACAAGATTAGACTTAGAAGCCTACAGTAAATCGTTTCCGTGTTAGAATCGGTTCCATCTTAAAAAAAAAAAAAAAAAAAATCATGATTTTAGAAAAATCAAGGCAGCTTTTCACGTTCCTGAGAAACATAAATAAGTGTCCTGAAGATGCTGTAATGCTCCAGCTCTAGCTTTGATCGTTACGCACCTCTGACACTGGAGACTCCTTCCATTACATATGTGAAATAAATCGTGCTCTTTTTGAAAATGTCAGAATATTGGCAACTATACACACTGTACAACTATGCACTTATCCAGTCACATGAATGCGCTGTCCCTATATTCTAATAGAAACCTATTAGGGCTCAGAATACCTGCTGACCAATCAGAATCCAGGATTCAACACAGCGCCGGCTTATATGTGAAGAACATCGAGCCACAGAGGAGACGGACCGCTCCCAGTGTGCCGACGCGCCGTACTCTGAGCTGTGAATCCATCATCATCTCAGCCAGTCTAAAATTGAAACCTAGCGTCACTGAGAGTTAACAAGGGCAGGAAGTTCTGCTGGTGTGAAATGTGTAATTGCCTGGCATGGGACCCCGGCTGGCGCGCCGCACGCTGAAAATAATGACGAGCCGACCGGTCGGGGTTACTCAGGAGGCTTGTGTTTCGACGGCTTTGTCCCATTAAAGTCCGAGGAACAGTTTCTCTTTGTGCTTTGAAAATAAATAAATCAAATAAATAAATAAATAAATAAATAACCCAAATCTCCTGTTTGGGTCAAATTGACCTGTTTAAAAGTGGGACAACAATGATT
This sequence comes from Clarias batrachus, assembly GCA_003987875.1. Lineage (NCBI taxonomy): Eukaryota > Metazoa > Chordata > Actinopteri > Siluriformes > Clariidae > Clarias > Clarias batrachus. The sequence continues at coordinate 747,395 of QMIH01000102.1, forward strand.
AAAAAACAAACAAACAAACAAACAAAAACAAATGTTATTACTTTATATTGCTGTAGTATTATTTGTTTCCATGGTGCATTATTAATTGAAACTGAACCGTTTCAGTGATACCGTGTACATGTCGTATTAAATATATACACTGTTTCTGTGTATGTTGTATTTAATACATGAACCTGTTCCTCTATTCGAGCCCGGTTTAAACATGTGATTTAAATTGACATACGGTACAGTAAAGTTCTGCCGGTGTGAAATGTGTAATTGCCTGGCACGGGACCCCCGGCTGGCGCGCCGCACGGAGAGAAAGGTTCAAAAGTTCCACCCTTTTATCGTCACTCGTCTTTGGGAACTGGTGGGATGTTAAAATATCTGTAGCACACTATAGCATAAATAATATAAATTCCTAAATGAACTCGTGTCAGTGATCTCTCTGTTCCATCCTTTGTGCGCTTTGGGAGATGATCAGGTGCCAGACACACCGGTGAACTAGTTGTTTTACTGAGCTGCATAATGACAATAGCACCGTTTGTAGATAATGAGTTTATTCACGTAAATGATGTGCATAATTACGAACAATTAATCATGTGAAGGAGCAGAACTCGCGTTGGATCAATCATCATCAGGCTTGTCGCCTCTCTCTCTCTCTCTCTCTCTCTCCCTGTTATATTTGTAAAAAAAAAAAAAAAACGTAATAATTATATCAACTTCTTCCACATTAGTGAAATTGAACCTGTCAGCAAACCTATAGTCTTATATACTGTCAAAGCCGAACTTAAACACTCCCTTTATGTCTCTATATAATCCCCTGATACACTAAACCACTTATCCCAGTGTTTCACTAGCGCTTGGACACCATCAAGGTAGAACGTTTTTTTCTCAGTACGCCGCAGCCGTGATCGGACTGTTGGTCTGATTTACGTCTGCAACGTCACGCCGGCCTCCCAGGAACTCCTTTAATGACCCAAACATGTGGAAATGGCTACCAGAAGTTCCTGTGATGTGCGAGTGGTGTTGGTGAATGATTGCGTGTACAGTTCACACAGACAGATGCGTCTCGTCCACAAGCTGGTGAAAGATATCCGTCGATTTTTTCAAGGTTCAGGCGTTCCACTGGCTGAATGCTCACGGGAACGGCTGAGGCTGGCTCTGAGCCACGTCGGTCGGGATCGACATCCACAGACGTACAAATGCTAAGAGTCTCATCACCGTACTGTGCTCCGGATTTCACTCGAATGTCCCTTTGTATTATGAAAACTATCCAGAAGGCATTTTTGTATGTCGATCCTAAGTATCCGCTTAATTCCTAAAGTCCTGCTCCTCTGTCTTTAAGAGCGTGTGCTTCTATCATTGTGCTTATAATTGTACTATACGGTTTAATTTTAGGTTATACGTAGTTGAGAAAACAGCTTCCACCCATTTCAATAACAGTGTGTTACTCTGAATTGTATAAACTCCATGTGTATGTCAGGAGCGCTGGTCGAGGCATTACCCCGCGTTCATGCCGGCAGCAACACGACGGACTTTAATTTTTAATTCGGGTTGGTGATTTACTGCGACAGAAGATGCGTGAGCGATGCGGAACAATTAACCGCGCTTTAACTGTATGCAAATAAGAAGTGGAACGATTTATCAGCTAAAAACAGCAATGATGGACGTCGGTACTTTCCTGTTTTTCTCTCACTGGGACATACGGTACTGTACTGCATGATGGCGTTCAGGCAGTGGGACTGAGGGACTTGTGACCAATCAGTGATGGCGGCGTTTTAGAGTCATGCTGGTGATCATTCACAGACATGATCAATGCACAAGCCTGTTCCTGATCCGGAGCTCTGCAGGGAAGTCGACGCATTCATTTGATGGCTTGGCTTATGTTCTTTAGCTGTCCATGTAATTTGTGAGAAATGATTATTATCGCATTAGCCAGGTTGGACCAGGAAACTGGAAAGAAACTCAAGCTTGTACTCTGTTCTAGCGACCAAGAAAAAGACAGCAGGACTGTAAATCTTCGGGGGTGAATTCCAGCCTAGTGCGAGTGATGTCTTTTTACTGACGGGAGGAACTCACTCATTGACTTACCCCATGTTTGTAAAGTCTTTCTTTTGTCACATGCGGAGCTCTGCCAAAGAACACAATCTTCCTGGGAATCTCCATTTACCCAAACGACTGCAAAGCAACCTGGGAGAAAAATGCCCATCAGTTTCCTTTGGTTTTCCTCCATGACATCTCTTTAAAAGTAATCGCTTTTCAACACTGTAGTTTGGAAAGAAGAGAGAGAGAAAAAAAAAAAAGAGCTGTCGTGAAAAATCTCCCTGGAAATTGCTCAGCGTAGGCTTCATTTCAACCATCTGGCTCGCACTCAGAGACCGAAAGAGACAGAAAGACCTCGGCTCTACGCTAGCCCGGCGCTGTCTCGTACTGTATGCATAGCAGGTGAACCCTTTCAAAGCTCCGAAACGAGGCGCCGATGGGGAAATTTAATGAGTTGCTGCAGGTCCAGAGTCATGCCAGAGCGTCTCCATGTGAACATCTGGGGTGAGCAGAGAAGTCTCACTCCTCGAGAGTAGAGAGTTGGAAGGGAATGAATGAGGGAAGGACTCCCTGTTGACCTCGCGCTTAGCTCTGACACACATCTCCACTGAAGCAAAGAGGCGGACATGCTTCTTTCTTCCTATATTGTAAATTGGACATACATCACAGGAGGCAGGGCTCTCGGGGTCCTATTAATGTGGTCGAGATATCTTATTACAAAAGAGAGCAGCTTAAAAGATCACATCGCTCATTGTGTCATATTTGGATTCAGCCTTTTTCTTTCCCTTTTTCTTTATGATTACGGGTATTTCAGAGGACCAGTTTGAAAGAACGAGCGAAACAATGGTGCAGCAATGTGTTGAAAAGGGAAAGAAAGTCTTGTGAATGGTTTTACTGAAGTATAATAATAATAATACCCAACCATATGAGACATGCTCCAGCCAGTGTTTCTATTGTTATTATGCCGTGTATGAGGCTCCAGAAGAGCGATTGGCGGCTGGAAATGATCCCATCCACCAGAGAGATCCAGTGGAAGTCGTCTTTACATCCAAGGCCAGCTGTAATGCAAGCTAATAGCCATGTAATGACTGCAGTATCTTTGTAACAATGTGTGTGTCGCTGGCATTTCTTCCTCCCGACGCCATTCCCGACGTTAAGCCTCTTGGACTTTTCAGAGCCAGCAAATTCATTGGGGGAGAGTTTGACTTTTGCAGAATCTACTTAGTTCTGGTTAGGAATGAAAAGAGCGAGCCAATATTTCAGGAAAAAAAAAAAAAAAAAAAGGATATTAGAGGACTAGGAGTCTGGGAAAAGGATTACAAAAAGAGCAGAGCAGCTGGTGGTGCACCATATAACAAAACACAAAACACTGGGCCAAAAACCGAGCAGAGGTATAACGTGTAGCCGACGCACAAGCTTAATCAACTATCATACATGCACCTAGACTTAAAGATAAAAAAAAAAAAAACATAGTCTAAACATATCCATACGCAAAATGTGCTAAAGTATGAAAGATTCGCGCTTGGTCATCGCTGAACTAGACGATCCTCTGTTCTGAGATTCAAGTTTAGCGAAGCGTTAAATCAAAGTTTCTTGACCTTTTCCATCTTGCAGCCCATCAGGCCAGCTTCACCAACCATGAAAGCGCCACAACCCCATCTGACCTGACCATTAAAGATATGATTACTGTTGTAAACCAGGAATAAACTTCGGTAATCAAATTAAATAGGGCTACACAAGCATGAGTGACTCCAAACAAACCAGACGGCTGTCTGCAGACTTGACTTTATTTCCCTCGCTTCATGGGTTAAAGCCTGACCTTGTCGTAGGAAACACAGTATAACGCATGATTTATGCTCCTGTGTCAGACGTACGCAGGATCCGCTGCACACAAGCTAAGCAAGTGGCCTACAGTAATAATGGGAGCATTTATACAGCACTTGTGCATCACACTGCAGTTACACTGCCAAACCAACAGTCGGCGATGTGGTTTCCGTTCCACTGTGCTGAGTCTCTTCACCACTCTTCATCACCCTCCTTCCCAATCCGTGATGGCTCCCTGGCCGACCCGTGACTGATCCGCGCACAGACCCAGATTCCCCGCTATGATGCAGGGAACGAAGCCCCGCCCCATAAACACCTTATTGCGCCGTTCTAATGTAATACTGTGTATTTCCACCGGGGGAGCCGTGACTGCTTCAGTTAACTGCAATTCTTCAGCATCGTCAGCATATTTTCATTGATTAAATCTTGGAGATATATACAGAGTCAGTGGAAAAATGTATTTTTATGTATGTTTTACATAAATGTATAATTCAGCTATGTATGCGCTATAGTAATGTCATGCTTATGAGTAAATAGGAGGATAAATGAGGGGGAGTAAATAAATGTTTTTCTTTCTTCAACAAAGTGTATTACAAAGTGTAGCGACGTATATACAGTACTGTATACACTGTGCAAAGAGACCTGTGGACGAAGAGACGCGCAATCACACTTGTGGCGGTCTTTTTTTCGAGCACTCGGGCAAAATTACATCAACTTTCATCCTCAACCAAGAGTCATTCATTTAAAAAAAAAAGCTTTTTGGTTTTTAATTAGTGTGTGCTTCGCCAAGTTAAAGGTCACCTCAGGCAGGGTCAGAGTATCTTCCTCAAAACTTGGACAATGACACAGCTTCAGGTCGTCTATAGAAGTTCTTTAAAACCCAAGACTCCTGAAGAGGTCCTTCAGGTCGTCCTTAAGACAACTTCAGTATGAGGACTTTGGAAAGGAGGATTTGAGGAAATTTGCCCCGGAGACGTCCAGGGGTGTTAACCTTTTACAGGCTTTAATGAGTCCTGAAAACGTCCCCTATAGGTCTCTGGCTCTGCAGATGTTCTCCTGCAATCCTACCCGTGCACACAAAAAATCAATAAAAAGTATTCGATCCTGTTACTGTTTGCGTCGTCGCTGTTACTCACTGTTTAAAAGCAAAAAGCAGAAAAGAGAATATATAACGAGTTAGTGTTTTGCTTGAAGTTGTATAAAACATTTTGAGATTCAGTAGTTACGATATCTGAATCATCATAAATATATCATAAACCGATCTGCACACAGACCCACTTGTTAATTTTCTCAGGAATTGTAATCTACAGTAGTCCTGTCATGGCATAAGGTCATGGGATTTCAAGTCTAGATTGTGGTTGCACTGAATTCTTTCCCAAGTGATAAAAGAAATAAAAGATCAGTAGTTTTAAGTTCATTTCCAGCCTCAACGATTTTTGCCACGGGTTCAGAATGGCGTCTCTGACACACACTGACATCATTGGCTATGAGGCGATGAAGCGCAGGGCTGGCTCAAACGGTTAAGGCTCTGAGTTAGTGACCGGAAGGTTAAGGGTTCGAGTCCCATCACTGCCAAACTGCTACTATCTAGCCCTTGAGCAACACTCCCACACCGCAGATTCCTAACTGGGATATTGTATGTGAAAAAACCCTGCTACAAATAATAGAATCTTAAAGGCAGCATTATGTAAAGGCATAAAAAGTACAGACGAAGATAATGCAGATTATTTAAACTGACCGTACAGTACAGTATGTGTCACAAACGGTCGCACATTCACCATAGACACTTTTTTGAACATGTGCAAAAAACATTCCTAACCCATGGCAGCAAGCAAGATCCCTCCAGGTCTCCCCTGAAACGGCAATCATTTCTATCTGCGTAACTATTATTTTTTTCCCCCAGGATAATAAACAGCAGTGTTTCGAGACTTGAATCCTGTATATGAAATTCCATTCGCTTCTTCCTGTGTGAAACCGAACGTTATTCTCCAGAACATTCCGGAACCTGGTGTTGTTACACCGACACCGACACCGTGATCTGTCTGATTTCCATGCAGCTCAGGTTCCTGGTTTGCAGTCGCGCAGGCAGAAGCTCAACTCGACATGAAACTCTCAGAGTGCAACCGAAAGCGATTACAAACAGGGTGAGGTGGCGAGCGTGGCGCGCGCTCATCGCTCCTAATAAAGCTTCACCTTCCAGACAAGACGGATCGTCCAATCGTCTTCCTCTCGCCCTGCACCTCTGCTCTCGGTGTCCGGAGTTTCATTAGATACAGTGAAACTCAGGACACAAAAACGTATATAGAAAGGGAAAGAGAGAACAGGAAGTACTCAGCGCTTCAGGGCTTCAGGGCTCCTGTTCAGAGTCTCAGCTGCAGTCATCGAAACCTGTGCTCACGTTATGGGTGATGATTTATTCTGTACAAAAGTCTGTGACACAGAGATGCACAGGAATCATGCACAGGGTCATGTGACCAAGTGACATCACTTTAAACCATGCACAATAATGCTGCTGTCACACCCACATGCCATATCTTACTATACTGCACATTCTGCATTATTGAATTTAATTTATGCATTTGATATTTTTCTATTAAAATTATTTTTTAGATGGCAACTTTGTAAATTGTATGTAAAAATAAGCAATTTACAATTTAAATGTTCAAATTTACATTGATCTCAGTGTAATTTTGACTATCGCATGAAAATTAACTAACACACTCATTTTACTGAATATCATACTGAGTATGCGTGTGTATGTGACAAATAAAATTAGAATTTGAAATGACAACACATAATTTAATGTTTGGATTTTTTTTCTTCCGCTCAAACAAATCGAAATATTTGGTTTCATGGTTTTATCCCGCTGTGCGCTCATTAACGACCGCTCATTAAACCTTCAATTCAATTTATTTGCTGCTTTATATACAATTTAGTCCGTATAGGTTTTCTGAAGGGTGGTGGTGTAGATCAGGTGTGAGAGCTCTAGTCATCATCTTGGCAGGAGTTGACTCCGCCCTAACCATGGTCAGTCCTTAAATGGGCAAATGGGTGGAGCCTGTCTGTTAATTGGAACACAGCTACTTGCCTCAATTAACACAAGCTACTGTAGCTAGCTCGTCTAAAACGTTAAGGAGGCTAACATTAGCATATATCCTAACATAACCTTTTCGAAATCTAATGATGGGAAATTTTTTTTTAATGTACCAGGCAGTAAACATGTTTATTTCTGTTGCAAATTTAGACATTTTAATATGAGGCTCTGTGGGAATTGACTTAGTTGCAGAACCTCTTGGTCATTCAAGGAACTGCACGTTTTTTTTTTTTGCTCCCCTGCGTTGGACTCATTTTGGGTGGGTTAAGGATTAGTCCAAATATTGGAGAAACAGATACGTCTTGAGTCGTCAATTAAAAATCGTCAAGAATTCCTCTCTTTCTGGATTTTTCTACTGAGCAGATTTGCATTGGTGCAGATTATGGATTGTCCTTATAATCCAGAACTGGAGTCGTTACCTAAATTGAACAAAGAGTGGTGAAAAAAATAATCGTTCTCTTTTGTATACAGATCAAATGAAATAACGTACTGTACTGATTGAGATCGGACATCCAAGTTTATATATAACTTTATAGAAGTGTTTAAAGACATATTTCTAATATAGCTCAGAGTTGTTTTTTTTTATTTTAATTTGTTCTTGCACTCTTGCTTTCTTTACAGATACCCCCCCCATCCCCCCCCCATCCCCCCCTCCTGTTTTTGCTGAAAGTGTTCGACAGAATTGAGCGTAATGTATTTAACATCTACATCTACACTTCAGTTCCAGTTTAGTCCGAAGCAATTACACGTATAAAGGAATAAAGTTTATTTCTGTATACTATAATAAACAGCAGTGTACAGTATATTTAATCCACTCATAAAAAAATAAATAAAATAATAATACTAAAAAAAATGAATGAACTCAGTAACCCCAAATCCATTATGTTTTACGTGGGTTGCTTACTCACACTTGTTTACTGTCTATGACAAACTTTAGTTTGGCGCTTTTGGGGCGAGCGTTCCTCGCAGGGAAACGGTGTGACGTCTGCTCGTTTTTACACCACCACCAAGAAATAAATAAATAAATAAATAAAAATGCCAATGAAGAAAAAACCAGAGAGCGATAAAGCTGGTGAGATTTCTAATTAAACACAAAAAGATGACTCGGTCGCGGCACTGGGGTCATGTGACGCTGTTGTGTATTTTGGAGAAGGTGCGCGGATTATAAACAGACAAAAACAGACGAACAGACGTAAACACGGAGACTCTACGTTACCAGAATGAATGAATAATGGAGCTCTGTGATCTGTGTGTCTTTAAGCTCGAGCTGCTGCTGTGTTTTGATCTCCGTCCTTGCGTATAAATCTCTCATGGGTGATGTAACGGAGGTTCTCCATCAGCGCTTACAGCATGCACGTCGTCACCCGAACGAGTGACCACCTGACCTCCGTCTCTCCAGGACGCAGCAAGGCTTAACATTAGTCCTGTGGTTGTGTGTGTGTGTGTGTGTGTGTGTGTGTGTGTAATTTGGAGCTGTGTTGGTTGGCTGGTTGAGTGCAGTAAGGGCAGGTTCGTTAGTTAGCCGGGGTTTAATGAACCCCCTGGGGTTAGACACGGCTCCTCTCCTAATTACACACCCTAATAGGTCCATAGGGTTCAATCAGGTCTTCACTGGATACAATAGGAAAGTATTGGAGTAAACACTATTACACTGGACCCCTGAGACCCCGGCGGTAAATCACGGAGCGCTAATAACGGCACTGAGCGGAGAGCTAAAGAGATAAACATGTGATAAGGAACACATTTTCATGAAATTCAAGGAACGTGTCGGAAAATGTCTCGCAAATGTTCTCCAGGTTTATCTGCAGCATCAGGATGGAAGGAAGCCACCTCGGCCGGGATCGTCGCTCAGGTCGGACAGAATTCTTCAAATTCTTCTCCGCTCAACTGTTTTATTGCGGCTAAGAGTCTCATTCTTTTGTAAATCAATCATGATTCCATCTTTTTCAGAAATTTCATCACAAGTCGTCATCATGCACAAAAAAAAACGAATAAAAAAGTAGGAAGTAAAAAGCCAGAAGTAGAAAGCAAGTAAAAAACATTTTGGGAAAATGGCAAACTTTAAGTAACGGTCGAGAAAGTCCTCCCTGTTTACACCGTTTTTCATACATACAGGATTCCGATTTGAAATCTTTTAAAGAGTGATTTTGGAGAGAGAACGATCATTCCATGACCGAGAAGAGAAAGGCATAAAGATTTGAAAAGAGCTGTAATGAGGACGAGGGATTCTCTGCAGGGATGCACAGCGATTGTACAGACGTATGCAGAGAGAACAAGGAAGATCTGCCGATCTTGTTGTTTTTAGGAATAGCAAGAATGAGGAGAGAACGAGGAGAAGCCGGATGTGCTTGAGGAGAAGCCCGCAACTGCGAGGAGAGCGTGCCGAGAGAGAGAGAGAGAGAGAGAGATCGATCCCAGCACCACGGAGAGAGAGAGAGAATTCAAAGAGAGACAGCAGAGACGCTTTTATTTTTAGAAATGTATATATACTTTTTTTCTCTCATAAATAATCCATGGAAAGAACTGACATGTTAAATGAGTCCGTAGCTATTCGTTGAAATTAGCATAAAAGAGGATTAGAGATTTTGAAGCCGCTTTTTCTACATTACTTTACTGGTTGGAATCCAGTATTGTGACTTAACAGCCGTGAGTCCATGAGAAACCAACCACTCGTTAGTGAGACTCATCAGGAAAAAGGCTTCACTTTGCTATTGAGCATAAAGACTGGACTTTGGAGCGATGGAAAAAGGTGGTCATGTGACCTGATGAGTCCAGACTGAGTGTATTCCAGAGTGATGGGCGTGTCAGGGTGAGAAGGGAAGCGCTGTAATGAAGCCATGCTCCCATCATGCATAGTGTCCACTGTACAAGCCTCTGGAGACAGTGTTATGATCTGGGGTCGCTTCAGTCGCTCAGGTCGAGACTCAGCAACGTCGTGTGGAGATAAAATGAAGTCACATGACCAAGTTTCCTCAAATGATATTGAAAAGGCTATTTTTGTATCACTGAGAGAGTTACAGTAAGTGTGTACTTGCATGGGATGATAGAGAAGCACATTTGCTCACCTGGTGGTCAGGATGGGCATTGCAATTTACACAAATGTGAAACACACACGCACACCCTCACACACACACACACACACATTTGTACACACACACTTGTACACACCTGTCACTGCCTGTCTTTGTGCCATTTAATCACAAGCGTTAATTTTTCCACTTTTGTTCCGTGTTTTGTTTATTTTAGGCCTTGAGGTGGTTTCATTCATCAAATTACGGCATGACGTCGCGCGAAACCTCGAGCCATAACACATCAGATTCGACAACATCCATCATTCATGCAAATGAAATAAAATTGCGTGTGTGAATGCAAGACGGATTTGGACATGGAGATATTTATAGATTTTGAAGAAGGTGTGTGAAGTTCTGAATGACGTCATGGTGAAGTCAGGGCGTGGCCGGGTTAGCATATATAGCTGTACGGTCGCGGGACATAAAAAGTAAAATGTTTAAAAGTTTATTTTCTCAAAATTTGTGAACAAACTAACAGGAAAAAAAAAAAAAGTGCCCAAAACTGCCTGAACACGTACCAGGGCGTGGCCTTTAAAATTGTAGGATAGCAGCACAAACTCATACCAGCTATGCATTATTTCACTCACTAGTGTAGCCTTGGCTTGCTACTGTAGGTTATCTTTTATTGCATGGATTAGGGTTTCTATGGAAGCTTAGCTTTGCTAGGTTAGCTTACCCTACTTGTATACTTTTACCCTACCCCATACTTTTATTCAAAATGCTTAGTATTCAATACGGTACATTCTGTTTTATTTCATTTTATTTTATTTTTATATTGTTCCTATTTATTACTCTTTCCTTTCCTCCCGGATAACAACTGTGAGCAACTGTAACCAAGGATTAGCAATTTCCCTCTGGGATTAATAAAGTTCTTTGAATCTTGAATCTTTTGAATCTTAGCTTCCACCAGAGTGATTAATAGCCACCCAAAAGCACTGAAAAAGTTTTATTTCCCTTTTACACCACCGGATTTGGCCATAGTGATGGTAAGATGAAGCTTTTGAGGTTTCCCAGCCAATAGATTCACCAAAAGATTTATTTCATGCAGGTTAATTTACAAAATTAATTCAATTTATGAATTATGAATTTAAGGTTAATTACGCTAATTTACCATAACTATGGTGTGATGGCCATGTACAGAATTGGGACACACATACAGTAACTTCTACAGACTATTTGTCACTAATCAATGAAAATAAACTATTGTTTTGTATTGTTTTGGTATATTACTGTAACTTTGACATTTTCACTGAGTCAGTGCACGGGCGTGGTCGTTTGGCTTAAGGCAGGATTAAAAGATAGCTAAAACTGAACAAAGAATTTCTGCTTTTATACAGCGTTTAAATAATAAACGCGTTAATATGAATCTCAGCTGATGTTGGAGAAAACGCCTCTCGACCAATCAGAGCGCAGCGCTTTTGTGCTTCACACTGTTTCCACACTGAGCTGAAGATGCTGGTGATTAGACAGGAGCCCACTGCTTTCTGTGAGTAAACTTTATGATTGCTATATTCGGTGTTCTGAGTTCACGTGATTGTTTTGGAACGTTATAAAGATGTTAGCGGAACGTTATAGACCATAAAACACCGACGTGACTGAATCCAGATGGCCGAGCGCCGTGTTATCAGTCGCAGTAATTACAACGGCTCGTAGTGAGAAACGATGCAGAGTGTAATTACACAGGCTAGCAGCACACACACACACACACACACACACACACACATTTTTATTTTATATAAAAACAGACAAAGTGAATTGGTCAGACTGACACGCCCGAAGTTGTTTAAGGATTAAACAGCGGTGTGTGTTTCTGCACCGCTCTCTTTAAAACTGCAGCAGGTGGAGGTTGAGGTGACCAGACCAGGGAGTGTGTGAGTGTGTGTGTGTGTGTGTGTGTGTGTGTGTGTGTATAGGTGTGTGTGTTATGAAATATTGACAGCAAAGGTCTGAGCATGGTCAAATAAAACTGTGTGATTCGCATCTATTGTACAGGTGTGGAGGTCACAAGAAGGTCAACGTCACACACACACACACACACAAAATTAAACAATCAAGCTTTTTATAAGCTATTTATAAGATAAACACACACACACACACACACACACACACACAGATACACAATACCATCTGTGTGTGTGTGAGATGTTGTGACAGTGAGGAAGTTCCCCACCCAGAGACGGACAGATGGCTGCGCTCGCTATTGTGATTCACTCGCTCTTTTCGTCTCTTCTCCTCTTGTCTCATCTCGTCTCGTCTGTGTGCTGCTGATCGCGAGTCAGGGATATGAAAAAACACACACGGATCTGACCTGCATGTAAACACACACACAGCGGGAAAAACTCCAGAGCTGGAATCCTGGGAACCCGTGCTGTTCATGAGTTAATGTAGCCATCACTGTACTCCGTGTGTGTGTGTGTGTGTGTGTGTGAGGGTGTGTGAGGGTGTGTGAGGGTGAGGGTGATTGTACAGGAAAATATGCAACAGGAAAATGGTGTGATTATTGGGTGGGGTTAATAAGTAGGTGAGGTTTGTGAGTGGGTGGGGTTAGTGAGTAGGTGGAGCTAACAAGTGGGTGGAGTTAGTATCTCAGTGGAGTGAGAGAGTGGGTGGGGTTCAGGACGTCCAGTAACCAAACAGGACTGATGGAGGAATGAGTGGGAGGGGTTAGTGTCAGGGGATTTAGTGAATGGGTGGAGTAAGTGGGTGGGGTTAGTGTGTGGGCAGAGTTAAAGAGTGGGAGGGGTTAGTGAATGGGCGTTAATGGGAGTTAATTTTAGAACAAACAGTTTTAATTAATTTGTTTGTTTGTTTGTTTGTTTTTTATTTACTCATCCGCTTTTGTTTTTTGCCAGTGTTGTTGATGATGCATGTGGGCGTGTGTGTGTGTGTGTGTGCGTGTGTGTGCGTGTGTGTGTGTGCGTGTGTGTGTGTGTGTGTGTGTGAATGTGTTTGTGTTTGTGTGAGTATGCGTGTGTGTTTGTGTGTGCGTGAGTGTGCTTGTGTGAGTGTGCATGTGTGTGCGTGTGTGTTTGTGTGTGTGTGTGTGTGTTTGTGTGTGTGTGTGTATCTGTGAGTGTGTGTGTTTGTGTGTGTGTGTGTGTGTGTGTGTGTGTGTGTGTGTGTGTGTGT
>QMIH01000102.1:780046-801835 GCA_003987875.1 Clarias batrachus
TTTTTTTTTTTTTTTCATTTCATAACTGCATCAATCTCTCGACGTCTTTCTTGTCGTTCTGTGCACATGCTTGATGATCAGCAGCCCTTGGCCCGTGGGACTCTATAAATCACGCTGGATTTACTCAGCACCATTAAAAATATCGCTGCTTCACATTCCATATCACAACACAATGTCTGCTTTGCCGAGAGCGATGTATGGAGTGATGAAAAACGACAGCGTTGCTCTGCTTCCTGCCCATAAATCATTCAGTATACGGGTACAGATGGAAAGTGAAAGCCAAAATGGAGCCATAGGAGGTGGCGGAGCAGTGCATTGTGGGTTGTGTACCATTTTTTCAGCCCTAAATGATGACCGAGTCGCCGAGGCTGAGTCAGCAGCATCCTGAAATGCGTTTCCACTGAAATAGTTCCGATGTGTTCGGTGGCTCAAAGGTGTGTTTCCTGTTAATCCAGTGAAAAATTCGATCTTCTTTTTCTGCTAGCCTGACGTCACAACATTAGCGCTAGTCTCAGCTACAACGGTCTTTAAAACGAGATGGACCATTTCATCAGATTTAGCTTTTTTGTAAAATGAGCTTTCGAATAATCTTAACACCTCTCTCGATCGTTATTATTATCGATCGAACTTCGGAGGTCTGAGCCACCTCGGCTGGGATCATTATTCACAGACGTACAGCCGCCTTTAAAACGTTTGCACTATCCAGATGTTTTACTGTCGTATTGTCTCATCGCCGTATTGTGACTGAAGTCTTCAGTAAATGTTGATCACTTTTACGCCTTCATTCTCGAGAAACTTCACCACCTGTCCTACGCCCACTCTGTCAAATCTGCATCTATTTATTTATTTTTTAAATTTCACGTATCTCAGGCAAAACTAAAATTGTTTTAAGACAGATTCCACACCAGAGCAGTGACACTGAGAGGTTATTAAAAAAATATGAAATGATATGAAATGATCCACAGACTGTATTATGATGTGTGCTGTTAAGGCAACATGCCACACTGAAAAGAAGAAGCTGTATTGCATTGCCCTTACATCACATAAAAAAGTCATAAAATGTCATCAACATTAAAAACTTTTACTATTAGTAATCAAATCAAATTTCTTTCTTTTTTTTTTTTTTTTTTACAAATTTTGATGGTGTTTTGCTGTTCTTGTAGTTTATAACACAACTCTGATGAATGTCATATTTTATAATTTGTAATGAAAAGTCCTGAAAAGGTTCAATAAATGATGTTTTCACGCCGTTCTCGATCCTGAGCTCAGATTACTGTGCGTGTAAATGTTCACGTGTTCTTCTTGTGGCAATATGGGCTCCTTAAAGGTTCTCCGGTTTTCTTGCATCTCCTAAAGCATGCTCAGTGATGAATTGGATTTTTTTTTACATCTAACCGAGTGACAGAGGTGGAAAGTAACGGATGACATTCACTCGCGTTACTGTAATTGAGTAGTTTATTTTGTGTACTTCTACTTTTTAAAGTAGTTTTTTAAAATCTGTAATTTTACTTTTACTATTAAGTATGTTTTGTTTGAAGTTTTGTAATTCGCTACATTTTAAATCATATTCGCTACTGAGTAAAACAAATGAATGAAAATGAAAAATAATTAAAAAAAAATATTCCGCTTTGTATAAACGCTTGGTTGCGCTCGCGCGTGTTTGTGTCTCGTGTCCTGGTCGCGCGCCGCTCCAGACTCCACTCCAGGTTTTCTGACTGTTTCCCCACATCGGCATCTACCTGACCTTCCACACGGCCGCTTCCGCCCTGAGAGTGACGTCATCAACCAGCGCCACCAGATATAAACCGGAGAGAGACGCAGGAAAGAGGAGAGAGATTTTGGCGTTTTGATATTTGGTTGTTTTCTGGTTTTTACTTTTTGCCTCCAGTGACTTTGATTATTGCTTTGGTTGCTCTTTGTATATATTTGTAGATAATTTCACTGTATGTTTGTGCACTCAGCAGTAGTAGGGGCGTGGCTGCCATTTATTGTGTGTGTTTTGTAAAGCAATACAAACCTCATTATTGTATCAGTTAATGACTGGATCTAGTTCTTTCTGCCATACACCACCATTTCCATACAGTTTATAATCGAACCCTGAACCATTCTTTTGCTGTTCGGCCGAAACTAGACTGGGACGTGACGCCATATTTAAGTGACCACTTTGATTTTCAAGCACAAGAAAGACAACAGCTTTATTATGCAAAGGTCTTCCTTCAGTTAAAAACAACTAGTTTGAGATTTATATCTCCTCCTCTTTTTTGAACTACGCTAGAATGCCTCATCACCCCGCTGTTAAAAAAGAAAAAAAAAAAAAAAGTAACTCGGTTACAACTTTTACTTGTACTTCAGTACAATTTCACTGCCGTAACAGTACTTTTACTTGAGTGCAATTTTTTTTTTTACTCTTTCCACCTCTGTATATGAGTTATTTCACAGTTTTGAAAAAAAAAAAAAAAATCAAGGATTGTTCTAGAATGTGGGAAATAAATCAGTAAATACAAAACACCGAATGAGAAGGTGTGTCCAGACTGGTGTGTCTTTAACTGGTGCTGTTTATCATGTAGGTCATAAATTGGCGCAGTGTTTGCAGGATAAACTCTCTGCTCTCTGAAGGACTCGAGAGCTCGACTGCGCTGTGATTGGTTTGGCGAAGGAAGTTTTTCAAAACATAAATGAATAAATAAATAAATAAATAAATTCAAAGAAGCATTCGATGCAATGACGGCCTGGACATGACAGGTGTTAATTACTTCGAAAGCGTGTGGGACCGCGGGCTGGGCCACGTTAATCAAAGAGCATGGATGTTAATTACTGATCTTCTTTCGACAAGAGTTGCTGAGACACAGATGATCCTCTGTGTTGCAGATGATTTTGAAACTGTCTGAGTAAGCGCTGAAGCTCAGCTGGGGCTGCTGATGATTGGCAGTATATATGGGCACGCTGGGCTTCTTGGGAATCTACCATGGCACCTAGTCAATTCCGAGCCGGAGATCCGCAGAGGACTTGACGATTGGTCGCGTTTCAATGTGAAGCTTTTGTGCTGTGGTAATTAGTGGGCAATCAGAACTAATTACACCCCTCATTTCTGCTAAGGTCATCTGATTTGAAGCGAAGCCTCACGGCTGAGATGAGCAAGCCAAGATTTCTGCCGAGATGAGGCGGAGCAAAGCTCCAGAGGAACACCAGCAGGTGCCAAAGGCTTCCTGATTCTTCACATCTCCCCATTCTGACGAAGTGATAAAAATTGCACCCCACTGTGCACCTGAGTCTGTCTGCCATGAGGGAACATAACTTGGTTAGGAGAGAGATATTAAATGCAGCAGGAGATTTGGCAATTTCCTGTCAAGGAGGGCTATCTGTGCTCTCACGTGTTGACCTGGCTAGGTGTCACATGGCATTATTGGTCCATCAGAAGAGACAGCCCATGCCTGCTGATTGAAGATGAGACACTCACTCACAGGGTCAAGGGGGTGTCTGGAGCCTATCCCAAGGGCACAAGGTGGGGTTCACTTTGGATTGAGTGCCAGTCTGATACACACCCAGAAAACCCAGCAAACATGGGGAGAACATGCATGTACACAGACCTGAGGCGGGACTTGAACCCTCAACCCTGGAGGTGAGAAGCAACCGAGCCAACCACTATGTCACTGTACCACCCCAGGAATAAACGAAGAAAGCGATGCATCAACCATGATCGAGCTTAGGTCATACTCGTCCGCTCTCTTTGTGTGGAGATACACTCTCTTCATAAAAAAGTAGTACAGTAGATGTTTGTCTTGACGCTTCCCAGGTTGATGTACAGTACATTAAAACAAAACATCCAGATTAACAGTGATGATGTGATGCGTCAAACAAGTACCATTCATTTTAATATGTAGTGGTTTGTTTACACGTTTAATTAACAATGAAGTTGATGACATCAAAATTGATCATTTTTCTACAGCAGCTCGTCGCTAAGTGTTTTATTCTCCTTATAACGCAGCAATGCATCAGTTATTACTGCCTATTGTTTTTCCTTAGCATGATACTGAGTAATTCTGGATTCGGATTCGTCAGAAGGTGTTGATTGATTTTGGCTCTGACAATAGCGCGGATTTATAATAATCCACTGGTTCTGATAAGTGGTTGTTTCCATAACAGCAACTCAGTCAAAAAAAAACGAGCATATGATGACATTTAATTAGTTGGAAGGAGTCTCCAGTGTCAGGGGTTTGACATGATGGTGATGGAGATCAGAGATAACGCTGTGACTTTCAGGACATTTTCACACTAGGCACGATTGATTTGGACCATTACCAGTAACGCTTACTGTACGTACCTGTATACACTTGTATATTTACACTCTCCCATACAGCAGGTGGCAGTATGCACCCACTTGGTTTGTGAACCAAGAGAAGAAGAGAAAGGGGAAGTTTTTTTTTTTTTTCCTTCCTAATTTAGTCAAACCCAATTCCCACCCTCCATTAGGCCACGCCCACATTAAGCCTACAACGATCAGACAGGGTGGAGGAAGACCCTCATGTTTCCTCTGAGCCATTGATCTGCGAGCTCGGCTGTCTGAGGCTACAGCGTCACCCGGGAATCGAACTTGCGATCTCCGGATGATACGGCTAACAGTTTAGCGCTGTGCCTCTCGCGGAACCCCTGTGTTCTCACTGATCAAAAAGACCCAGACTTTGTGGTCAAGAGTTCTCTGAAACGATTCCGCGCCCTAATGTTGAAAACACTTGTATGAGTTTCTTGTATCACGACTTTAAGTTTAAATATTAAATATAATTAGTATTATAAAGATTGTCATTGTTGGCGTGGTGTAACACTTTGTCATGTGCCTTTGTGGAAAAATCATCAGCGTTTGAGTGGCAGCAGTTCCTCTGCTTCGTCACATCAGGCTACTGTTGATTATGTTTTCCAGAAACGGCACAGCGCACAGTGTCGTAATGCTCACACGTCATCCTCGGGTAATCGCGGAGTGAACCGCGGCGACTTTACATCAATGCCGGCGATTTTTAAATACAGAACTGCACTCAGATCACATCATGCATGTGCCAGAGAAATCCCTTGAACACGTCTTCTGCGCCACCTGAAGCGGAATTCTTCCTCGGCGTTGGCTTTTAATGCCTGGTGTGTCATTTACCTGTCAACCCGGCCCACGTCACACAGAGCTACACCAGAGATTACGCCGAGGAAGCTCTGAGAATGTGCAATCAGAAGCCTACGCTGTCAGATACGCGGGCTTGCGTGCAGATTTGAGATTGAGATCTGCGTCAGTCTTCCGTCTCTCCGGTACGTTATTCAGAGAAACGGCGAAAAGGGAAGCGCGGATCTTCGGATATTATTTCAGTCGTACGCTCGGCGCGGGGATTAGCGCGGCAGATTATAAACACCAACCTCTATTTCAGGCTTTTAAGCAAGCTCCAGATCAGCCCCGATATCCTCGGCTAAGATCATAAGCTGTGCCGTTTTGGCGAGTACACAAATCAGCACAAGTCATGAGTCACAGCTCTGTAAACAAATCCAGCGCGATAAGCTTACGTTTACACTCGCTAATCCCGGCTCGAAGGATACCGAGATCGATTTAAGCTACGAGGAAGAATATATATATATATATATATATATAAGTCTGCAAAAAGGGAAAGTCTAAAGATGAGACTGTTGATGATTTCCTGTAACAATGCGCTTCACCTCGGCGTGCGTCAGTATTAATCTGAGCCGCGAGCATCATCGATTCGGGCGTATCAGCGTTTCCTTAAAATTTCCCCGTAAATCCTCTAACCTTAAAACAAGTTAACCCTGGTCTCAGTGTGTGTGTGTGTGTGTGTGTGTGTGTGTATGTGGTGGTCTCATAACGCATTGCTTTATACCTCAAACCCCCTTTATCTCACTCCTCTCCCAAACGTGCCGTTTCACTCTCTATGTAAACGAGCTCCTGCTAGGCCACGCCCCTTCAACAACAGTAGAGCTGAGCAACAAGCTGGGGGAGGGGCTTCTCTTTTCTTATATGAGGTCACAATAAGGGGGGAATCTAATTCCTGTGTGGAAAAAAGACAAAACGCAGGGAACATTTATTTTTTGTACACACGCCGTGTCAAGTTTTTAAAAAAAAAAAAAAAACTGCATACATGCGTCCTTCCAACTAATGCAGCAAGAACTTTCACAGTTTTACAGTAAAAGCTTTGATTACGGCTGAAGTGAGGAATATAACACGGAGTCATGCTGTTACAGGAAAATCGTCAGTGTGTCGTGTAGTGCAAAGTCCGTTGTTCTGTTCTAACAGCATGAACGGAAGTGTTTGAGTTTTTTAAACTATCCTACAATAATTTGCTAACGATCACAACATTTATTTATTAGCAAATCAGGGAAAATCTTTCTTCAATGCATTTTGAGTTCCATTTCCTTGGTAAGACGTCCCTGTTCTCATGGTGTCGTCCCGTCCTCGCTTGTGTTTCCCTCATGAACAGTTTGTTTTGTCTTATTTCCGTTCTGTCTCATTGCGCGGTGAGACGTCTGGCCAAGTGCATTCAGGCTTTTCTGTGTGTTTTGGGTTCTGTGTTTACACCAGACGTGTACACGTGCATTGACACAGACACGCCCATGAGAACTTTTTCTTCAAAAGATGTTTGGATTATTTTTTGATGTGTCATTTTCTTTAAATATACACTCTAAATAACAACAGTTACATTTTTGTTACGTTTTAAATATTTTCAGCAGTTCACAGAAAATCTAAGCCGACTGTTCATCTCACCAACACATGCACCTGTAACAAACAAACAAACAAACAAACAAACAAAAACACAAGAAACTGAGTATTTTGTTTTTATACAGATATATAAAACGTGTCTCCCTCTGACCAATCAGAATGCAGAATTCGACAGCGTTATGATCTGCGCAGTCTTGTAGCCTACAGTAGTAGAATGTGTGTATATTCCTACCTGTGTATCCAACATAAATGGATGAATCTCTTGATGGAGTGTGTGTATGTAAGCCGGAGTCACGTGTCCGACCCCCGAGCGAGCCCGCTAACCCCGGAGCGCTCGAGCGCAGACGTGGAGTTTACGTCACTCCAGACAAACACGTCTGTGGAAAGAATGAACGTAAACGAGGATGGACGTTCTGCCTGAATGACAATTACGCCCTCCAACAATCTGCCTCCATTTATAGCAGCATAAATTGTCTCTCTCTCTCTTTTTATTTATTTTTATTTATAATTGGAATTTATTTTGCGCTTCATTTTCAGAGGCTGCATCCATCTCTCCGTCTCTCTCTGAGTATCTATGCAGACGAGAGCTCCCTCGAGGCCAGACTCTCACATTACTTAGGCATTATTTATTTATTTACTTTTTGGGGGGCAAAAATAAAAGAACAGATTAACTTGTCCATAAAACACGAATACAATTTAGGACTAAACTGTCATTACAAGACTAGAACCCATCTCTCTCTCTCTCTCTCTCTCTCTCTCTAACTTGTTTACCACTCACACACTCGCAGTTAATGTCCTGCTGTAATCAGTGTTGTTTTTTGTTTTTTTTACTTCTGATGAGCGAGCTGGTGGAAATGCCCTGCAGATGATTTAGCCGCGCTCCCATGCTCTGAATAATCAGGCCACTAATGCACTAAACTGTAAAAGCTGTAAAAGCTATTGACCCGTGCAGAGAGAGAGAGAGAGAGAGAGAGAGAGAGAGAGAGAGAGAGAGAGGGAGAGAGAGAGAGGGAGGGACGATTGTGTGCATGACACATTAATCTCATATTAATGTCACGCAAACAATCAGCCCAAACAAACTGTGATGGAGGCCAGTAAACAGCACAAGATAAATGTACCCCAGCCACTAAATCCAGGTCATCACTTAGAATAAATAAATAAATAAATAATCAAATAATACTAATAAAAAACTATATTAGGGAGTTTTTCCCTCGGCACCGTCGCCCTCGGCTCGTTCATCAGGAACATCTGATCACAATCTCACAATCAATCACTCAATCAACAGCAAGAAAAAAATGTGAAACAAATTGACTCGGGAAAGAACTTTTCTTTTTTTTTTTTTTTTCTCAATGTATCATTTTTGCACAAAAAAAGTCCATATTTAATATTTAATAACAGGTTCAGAGCTCTGACTGATTTCTTTCTTTCTTTCTTTCTTTCTTTCTTTCTTTCTTTCTTTCTTTCTTTCTTTCACATTTTATTTTCTTCCACTGTATCTTTTCCTTTGCTTTATCTTTTTATTGTTTTTTTTTTTTTACATTTTCTTTATTTTGTCTTTATTTTTTGTTGCTCTCTTTTTATTCATTTCTCATCCTCTTATAATTTCTTCACTAAATTTTTCTAAATTTCAAATTCTTTTGAGTGAAACTGCACTTTTTTTTATTTTGCACTTTTACTCACTTTCTTTCCCATTCTATCTTTCTTTTTCATTCTTTCTTACTTTTATATTTGATAATTATTTCTTTATTCTTTTTTTCACTCACTTTTTCTCTTCAATATACACTTTAAACCCAACAAACAAACAAACAAACAAACAAATAAATACGTGGCGTTTTTTTTCTTCCTTTTCCTGTTGCAGTTACTTTCACTTGTAAACATACAGTAGTTCTGATTTCTGCTGTTAATGAATTTTTTTCTCTCCACATTTCTGAGGTTCAGCTCAGGGTGTTGGACGACTCTTAACAGAATTCCATTCATTTCATCTTTGTCTCCTTAGTTGTTGTCTTTGCTTGATGCAGGGCGTTAATTGGTCCCGTCTGAACAGTGACTTTCTTTTGGCCAGAGCCTGCATTTGTATCCTTTTATTTATTCTTTTATTTATTAATTCTTTTATTCATTTATTTATTTATTTATGTATTCTTTTATTTATTTATTCCTTTATTTATTTATTATTTTATTTTATTTCTGTGTGGCTTCAGGAATCGCAGCTCCAGCTGTTTAACCGTCCTAAAATGAATTAAATTGAGGTTGACAGAGAAAATGAGATAAAAGAGATGAAGGACCGATGGCACGTTCTTTCATTCTCACTCTCACACCATCTCAAAACATCTGCTTTCGTTTCAGAACGATAAAAGAAAAAAAAAATCACAATGAACGTACTCTTGTTTCACTGTGACTGAAAATGTGGCCAAAAAGGAGCAGCGGAGGAGAGAGGATGCTAATGTAGGAGGTTAGAGAGGAAAGAGGGAGGCGTGATGTGTTATAACGGGACTCTATAAAACACACAAGCGCACGAGTCTATAACTCATCCTCTCAATGGAAGGGGTTGAGTCCTCTGAAGGAACACGCTCACACAGCTTGCTTAGCTTTAACTTAATCACTGCGGTTCAGGATAAACACTGAAACCCGCCCACTTATTTATTTCAACTTGAACGTTGCCTCCGCTACGGAGAGAATTGCAATATTACACAACGGCTTGTGTAATAGAACCAAAAAAAGAAGGAAAAAAAAAAAAAAAGTTTGGACTTCCTTTGTTCTGAACAAAAGGTTAAAGAAAAGGTTGAGCTTTTTTACACCGCAGGCAGAATCGGTGATCGTGCTTCCACTTGTTAATTTCCTGATATTTTTAAAGGTGGCATATTATCCTCTTTCTTAACAAGTTAACACGAGTCTTAAAGGTCTCCAAAACGCGTCTCTTAACGTTCCAGTTAGAGCAGCACTTACATCCGGCATTCTGGCCTGCATCCTGAAATTCCTCCTGATTTTTTTTCTTCTTTTTCAAATGCACCGAATGATCCTCTGTAGCAATGAATGAAAATGAGTTCCTCTCTCCACCACGCCCCTTTGTGCTGGTGCATTTTTCTAGCCAATCAGAGCGAAGGAAATCCTGCCCAGAATTTTTAAAAAGGTTTTCAAAAGTTCTTGCCTGGAATGATTTCGTAAAAGATTGCCAGTTTGAAGGCCGTGTTTATTTACAGACAAAATTTCTGCAAGTAAAGAGAAAATAAAAAAAAACATATATAATTTTTTATTTTTATTTTGTCAGATTCATTCTGAATCATTTTGAAATGATTACAAAGTAAAATCCTGCAAAATAGCTAACCTTTAAAATCCTAAAGCGGAGTGAAAATATTTTTTTAGTCATGTTCAGAAGTAACAGAAGAGAAATAAATAAGAGAAATAAATAAGAGAAATAAATAAGAGAATGTTTAAAAGGCTTTATGTGAAAAAAACTGTTATACAACTAAATACAAATTTAATGAACTAAATTAAATTTTAAAAAAGCTTTACGTACTCAAGTTATATTTATAAAAAAAATCAATCTTTTAAAAATTTTGGTGAGAAAAAAAAAATGCGGGTGAAAATCTTTTAACCAAAAACGCATTTTTATTTGTTTTTAATGCGCTACCTTGTGTTTACTTTGCGTTTCTCAAATATCCATTGATGTTTTTTATTTATTTATTTATTTTTTATCCATGGTCACAGTACAGGTGATATTTAAATAAATCCAAAAATATATATATAAAAAAAAATAAATGAATAAACAAAAAAATGAATAAACTAATAACCCTAATTAAATCCTACTTGTTAACGGGTTTACTTTTCTTCCCACGCGGTAATTCATCTTGCTGCACGCTTTACTGCTGCTGCTTTGATGTTTGATGCTTCGCACCGTCATATTTCTTCCTTCTCGTTCACCTTAAGAGCAGCAAAAAGCTAACCGAAGGGATGGATAACAGGGAAGCTCGTCTTCAGAGAGAGAGAGCAAGCGAGAGAGAGAGAGAGACTGGGACGCAGTTTTAACATTTTCCTTCATCACACTTGCTGTGAGAAACAGACCAGATCTGTCTGAACAGCAATATGTAAATATAGACATCCTGACAAAGTGATCAGGAATTTCTGCTTTAAGGACATGATGCAACGGGGAAGCAACGCTCACCGAGACCAGTTCTGATGAAACGGCTCATAAATGCATGAAAAAAAAAAAAAAAACCTTGTGGATGGAAGTCTGAAACTGATTCATCTCCTCATGGCTGATGCCAAGCCTCTGTTCAGACCATCAGGCTGCAGCTGTGTTATAAAATTTTACGAATGGGGGGCATTTCAAGTCATAATAAACGCATTACATCATGGTAAAGGAGATCGTCTTATTGGCCGGTTCCTTCTGAGCGCCGGTGAGTCTGCTGTTAAAACCACTCAGTGGGAAAAAAAAAAAAAGAAATGATGACATAAAATGCTTCAGGAATTAGAATTTATGAAGCCACGCCTCTTTTAATAAAACATGCAGAAGATCTGTTGAAGCAGCATGAAGAGGATGGACTGAACACTGGTACCGAAAGGAATTTCCGGTTGTCACTAAGGTTGCGGTGATGTTCATTTGGCGGCGTCATGGATGCTGGGACAACGGTGGAATGAGGTTGAATGATTTTGATGGAATGGTGTTGGAACAACGTTGGCTCCATGGCGATGGGATACAGTTGAATGAACGCCCCTAACACGGGGCTGCAAAATGATATCAATACCGAAACAGAAGGCCTGAGTGAGATTCACATCTTCTGAGTGCTTTCCACTGGACCACTAGAGGGCGTTATGTTGATGCTAGTAAATGTGCATTCATACCGTAACAACAAGCACCACAAACACCAGAATACAGCGGAGTCATCTGGCAGATGAGACGCAGCTCACAGGAATATTTCAGAAAGAAAATAAAACAAAGCGGTGACCTTACAACACTAAGTGATTCGTGACCTGACCTGAGACGCACACGTGTCGTGTCAATTGTATTAGCATCACGGTATCATCATTAAAACTGTGTTACAATGCTTATACAACATCAACACATACATCAGGCGTCCTGCTGGGTCGGATTTGGTGTTTTTCTACAAACTTGGATTACAAATGTTTTTTTTTTTTTTTTGTATCCGTGTTCTCCAGCTTAATTAAAATGTGTTTTCTTCCTGTCTTATGAGTTTCTTCTCTGTTCCTTCACCTCTGACCTGACCATGACCCTTGAACACTGTCCCCACCTGGTCCTTATTATCCGACTCATTTTTCGGATCAGTAACCATTACCGCACACACCGTCTACTGTACAAACGGTTTAGGTTAGGTGTTTTCCTGCTTTTTTCCACATTCTACACATTTGACCAAACTAATTTTTTTTTTTTTTTAATGATTCATGAATAACTTGCCGTCTGATCTCATGGGTTCGATTTCATACTAATTAAATTGTAATCGCAGCATCTGTTGAGTAGCATCGCTACATTGCAGATCCATGGTCCGTGATTTTAATCCTCAGGTTATGAATTTAATCCTGGGTTTGCTTTGGGTTTTCCAGTTTCCTCCAACCTACATCCAGTCTATAGGTTGGTTAAGATACACCACTCTTAGAAGGGTCTCATAATGTGTTTGAGTGTGTGTGTTGTCATGATGAAATTATACAGTATATGACCATTAAATATTCTCTAGCTGCCTCTCTTTGGGAAGTAAACACTTTTCTATGATTATCCATGTTTTATTTTAATGCCTTGCATGGATTGAACCTGAAACTTTCCTCCACACGAATATCCGGGAGACATTGTCCCGTCCAATCCGATGCGCTATGATTAAATATGATTGGCAGGAAGGCCTCAATGAAGAGATTTCTATCTCCGGGATCTCGATTGCTCCAGCTGAGAACCAATTCATGTGAGGAACCACAATGAGAAATCTGCAATAAGCAGATCCATTCAGTCGCCGGTGGAAACAGAAAACATCCGATTTGCTCCTGATTTCCATCTGAATGAAGAACTCATTCCGGAGAGCTGAGGAACGGGGGACGCCGAGATCCGACTGCAACGCGAATCAATCGGATAAACCGCAACGAGCCCCCTGAAACAAAACGCGTGTACCCTCAGACTGAAGGGAGCTGGTTTTATTCCCCACAGCTCTTTTTTTGCTGCCTAATGAAGCCAATTAGCTTTTCAGCTCAGAGTGCTGGAGCACCTCTTACTCGTGCTCTCGCTCCTCTAATGGCCCATGAGGTCTCGGAGGAGTGTGTTTACCTGCCGCAGTGCTTGTGTTCAGAATGTTCTTCTGATGTTTCTCCTCCTCCTCCACCTCCTCCTCCTCCTCTTCCGGCTCATTCTCTCATTCGCTTTATTGTTGCTGCTTTTAGTTCGTTTTATTGTTAGTAAAGTTCCGCCGTCTTTTTTTTCTCCCCTAGCTGATTTTATGGTCCAATATCTGTGAAATAAATGACCTAATTTGAAAACCCACAGGGAAATGTACGTATAACCACGTCTCCTTTATTCATTCTAATGTGTAGGGATTTCTAACTAGAGCACATTGTTTATTCCTAATGTACTGATGTAAGCTCATCTTTAAGAATCCTCTTGGTGGGATTGAAAATACGTTTTTCTCCTATTTCATTCCCTGACCAATTCCCACCCTTTAGGGCAGGGGTCTCAAACTCAGTTCCTGGAGGGCCGCAGCCCTACAGAGTTTTGTTCCAACCATAATTAAAAACACCTGATCCAACTAAACAGGTCATTAAGGCTTATTTGAAAACGACATGGTATGTATGTTGGAGCAGGGTTGGAACAAAACTCTGTAGGGCTGCGGCCCTCCAGGAACTGAGTTTGAGACCCCTGTTTTAGGGAGTTATCCTCTAATAGTGATCAGTCGGGGAGAGTGAAGTTCTGGACATGGTTCCTTCGAGAAATAAGAATATGTTTACAAGTTGAAATAAAACGTAACAGAATCCACCCAGACATGTTTCAAACAAGGCGGTCATAAAAAACTATTAGTGGCGCAGTGGTTAAAGCACTCGCCCTATCATCCGGAGATCACGAGTTCGATTCCCGGGTGGTGCTGTAACCTCTCGCAGCCGGAGGTCTAGAGAGAGCTGATTGGCCGAGCTCTCTCAGAGGGGAGGGATGAGAGGTACTTAGTGCTCCCGCATTAATCACAGCTCTACAGCCAGTCAGGGGCGTCTGTGAGCTCACGTGAGCGGAAGGAGCGGATAGCGCTGTTCTCCAAAGTGTGTGACTCCGCCCCCAACGGTGCACGAGCAAGCATTTCGAAAAGATGCGGTCGGCTGGCGTCACGTGGTTCGGAGGAAACATCTGATAGTCTGTGGCCCTCCCGGCTGAGTGGTAGTAGTAGCCTTAATGTGGAGCCCCCTAGTGACGGGGAGGAATTGGACACGACTAAATTAGGGAGAAAATCTGGGGAAAAAAAAAAGCTGTCTTATAAAAAATATACATCATGGCAGCAGTTACTCATTGGCTTTCGGTTTGCAGTTGGTCCAGAAGGTCTGTAGTTCTAGCTGCTGCTCCATGTATTGGGCTCTTGTCCACTGTTGGGCTCTTGATCAAGGCCCTCAATCTGGTTGGATCTGAATGTACTGTATATGTGATGGCACGGTGGCGTCTGTGTCCGCCCGGCGCCTCCAAGGTCTGTGTTCAATTCCTGCTCACAGTTCCTGGGTTTGTAGAAGTTTGTGGAGTCTTCTTGAGCCCCAGCACCACCAAGTTGCTCCTGTTGGGCACCTTGAGCGAGGCCCTTAACCCTCAACTGCTCAGACGTGTAACGAGATAAAGTTCTGTATACAGTAAATGCTGGAATGTTGGAAAGTGAAATGTACAGAGAATGAGTAAGTGTGTGAATAAAGGCCAATAAAGACTTAACTCAAATTAAACAAACGATTTCTTAATAAAAATAAATTGAGCTCCACATAAAAAACACAGGGTTTAGCTCAGTTTCCTAATTGCTCTGTTCTACAATAGTAACAAGAAAGTCCTCCAAGCCCACCAGGCTACATAAATCCTCTCTACAGCCGTGAGGAGTTTAGTGAATCCCAGTGCTTTGCTTGAGAAATACCAGTAGATCAGCAGACGCCCTAGCAGTGCTTTTCCCAAACGCACAGATCATCAGAAGATTCACAAATGGACGTGAAGCAAGAAAAGCCTGGAAACTTACAATCTTCAGAACTGTGATTTATTTAGAATTGAAATGAGCCAAGTGTTACTGTATGTAATAAGGCATGGGGTTAAGACCGTTGCTATGACCTTTCTTATGGCTTCTTTCTTTTGAAACTCAACTACAACAACCTTCTGTTGTTTTGCTCTGTAAATTTTGAAGACTATGAAAGAATGAGGAAAAAAAAAATCACCAAAACAAAAAATTTCATCAGAAAAATGGATCAGTGTGGATCAAATGGACACCTGAGTCTAATGCCAACTTCTCCTACTATAACAATAAACCAAACAATAAAAATCCGAAAATATGATGGCATGACTTTCTGTTTTATTGTTGTTTATAACTCTAAATCAATTATTCAGACATCAATATCCTGGCCCTAGCTCGATCACGGCGCTGTCCTGACTCCAGGGAGGCATTCGAAGGCAAAATGGCAGCCAATTTTTCTGAGCGGTTTTATGACATCCTCTGCTGTGAGATTATCTTATCCTTATTTCTCTGATAATCCTGACAAGTTCATTATGAGCCTGAGATCAGCCAGCTAATAACCTTTAATCAGAACAAAGTCGGTTCATTAGGAATCTACAATCGAAATAAACATGTTTCATTAGGAAACTGTAATGGAAGTGAATTCAGATCATTAGGAACCTGCATTGGGAATAAATTGGCTTCATTAGGATCTAATCTGAATTCATTTCAATTCCTTAGAAATCTGCAAATTAGAAAGGATCAGGATTTTTTTTCTTTTCCTGTTCATTGGGAATCTGCAATAGGAATGAATCTCATTCATTAGGAATCTGTAATCAAAGTTGATTTAGAACATTCGGAATCTGCTATTGGAATACATCGGGTTCATAAGAATATAATCTGAATTACTCTGGTTTCTGTATTCGGAAACGATCCCGTTTATTGGAGTTTGTAGTCCGGATACATTCAGGCGTTTATGAATTCTGCAATAGTAATGATCATGTTTTAATTAGAAATTGAAAGAGAAAAATTCATTCAGATCATTAGAAATCTGCTCATGTAATAAATTCGATACCTTAGGATCTCATCTGAAATCATTTCTATCAATCCGTTACCCGCGCCACAGGATGTACTGTAATAATATTTATAAGAGCCCTTACAAAGAGGTCAACGAAATATCGTCCCGTTTAGGGATAACGTATTAATTTGGAACTAAAAGCAGAAACAAACAAAAAAAAAAGCAGAAAGAGCCCGCCCTTACTGATGATTTATGTGTGATTTAATATATTTTTGAACTGGTAACTTAAACTGAGAGCGTTCGCATGTCGGATGGCGTGCCACGCCCTCTCTCGCACTCTCTGTAAACGTTGCCTGTCTTTTTCTTGTCTCTGATAGCACTTACTGGTGCTACGTAATGATCGCACACAGTGCACAGGTATCAGGGCCCTTAAATAAAACCACTCGCCAGGTGCAGCGCGTTCGCATTGACTGCACTCACTGCATTGTTGCCTGGCAACCGCGGCTCTGCCTGTCCTGAACAGTGCATGATGTTTTCTTGTGGCTCTGCCCCTCGCCAAAACTGCGTCATTACGCAATCGTAATCTGCAGTCAGAATGAATTCAGTTCACTAGGAGTCTGCACTTTGAATAAACCTGTTTAATTGGAAGTGTAATCAGCGTTAATTCATTTAATTAGGAATCTGAAATTGCAATGAATTCTATTCATTAGAAAACTGCCAACAGAATGAATTCAGATCGGTGAGAAGCTGAACACAGACCCCGTCTGATCGCTGGAAGTGACGCGGCATGTTGGGAGGAGAGCTCATGCTCATGATCTACGGCAATTTGTCACTTCTTACTTCTTACTAGTCTGTTGCTCTCTGTTTGTAGAAAAAGCAGGAACACATGAGCAGCACAGCTAGTCAGAGACACTAAGCAGATATCGCCGTTTTATTATTATCACATTTCATGGCAGGTTCAATGTTTGGCTCTGGCTCTGACTCCAGCGCGTAAGGGCTTCAAGGCCAAACTGGCAATGTGGGAGAAAATAAAAAAAGGAGAGAGAGAGAGAGAGAGAGAGAGAGAGAGAGAGAGAGAGAGAAGAAATCCGAGAGAAGAAGAAGACAGATTAGGAGGAAAACTAAATCAGACAGCGAGCATCAGACAGGGTCTGAGAGTTCCAGAGAGGTCCAGTTTCAAGTTTATTTATATAGCAGCGATCCGTCTGATACTGATACTCGCGTCTGACGCTGAGAAACAGAAGACGTAACACTCATAACCCCAAACGTTGTGCTATAAATAAACTGAATTAAAGGAAAACTCCACTGGATTTAATGCTTCAGTCGTCTGCGTCTCCTCCTCCCTGTGTCTCCGCCTCCTCCCTCTGTCTCCTCCTCCCTGCGTCTCCGCCTCCCTGCGTCTCCGCCTCCTCCCTGCGTCTCCTCCTCCCTCTGTCTCCTCCTCCCTGTGTCTCCTCCTCCCTGCGTCTCCTCCTCCCTGCGTCTCCTCCTCCCTGTACACTCCGCCTCCAGAGCTCTGCTACTTCCTCATCAGATTGCATGATTGCTGACCTGTTTTACAGTTAGCTAACTGGCTAAATAGCTAACAAGCCAGATGTGCTGCCTAGATACTTATTAACCACATACCTACAGTGGTTAGCTTGTTAGCTATGGCTGATTAGCTTGTTTTCTAACTATCTAACTAACACGCCAGCTACGTATCCAGCTGACATTTTACCTAGCTAACTAGCAAACAAGCTAACTAGCTGATGAGCTAATCAGCTATAGCCATGTGTGGAGTTTAGAACATAAAATGCTGACATAAAAATAAAAAAAAAATTAAAAAAGAAAATTCAAATTCAGCCGGAAGGGGAGAACATTTTCCAGACTCTTTCTTTCTTTCTTTCTTTCTTTCTTTCTTTCTTTCTTTCTTTCTTTCTTTCATCCTTCAAGTTATATTTTTCTTTCCTGTATTGCATGTGCCTTTTCCTTTTTTTCCCTTATTGCTTTATTTCAACTCATTCCCCCTTTATTTCCTCATTTTCTTTATTTATTATAAATCAATCTTTCCCTTGCTGTTTTTTTTTCTTGGTTTTCTTCTTTATTTTTATCTTTCCTTCATTTTCCCTTCTTTATTTCCTTCTTTCCCACTTTTATTGCATGCAATCTTTCCTTTCTTTTTCACATTCTTTCTTTCTTTCTTTCTGTTTCTTTCTTCATCCATATCTATACTCCACACACACATACTCACAGATAAAACGATTTAATTTAAAGCTTAACTGTACTGAGACGCGTGCAACGTCACTACACGTGTAAGACACCGACGCCTTTCTCAGGTTAATTAAAGAACGAATGTAACAGAAAGTAAAAGTAAAAGCGCTGAGAAAAAGAACAAAGAAGATCAGTGTGTGAGAGAGTGTGACATCGCCTGCCAAAACGTTACAGCAAGATTGATGTGATGATCAAGCAGCGTTCTTTAAACAGAGACAGAGAGAGAGAGAGAGAGAGAGAGAGAGAGAGAGGTGGGTTGACTAGCGCTAGCACTGCTGAGGAACTGATGCTAATTCCTGCGCTCCTCTGTGTAGCCGCGCTCGTGTCTTTAACACTTCAGGGCATTTCTGAGTCGCTGCAGTCGAACCAACGTTCATATTGTTTGGACAAAAAAAAAAAAAAGTTGATGATATTTATCACACAGTTGAGTTGAGGAGGAGTGAATCTGAAGGCAAACCTCGGGATTTTTGACATACTGTCCTTTTTAAAGAAACCAAACTCTTAAAGAGGACCAAACGAAATAGAGACAACAAATTGTTCTTCTTGAGTTCACACTCGAGTTCATTTAAAGGTTCAGCGAGCTGTCTCGCTGTACAGGACACACACACACACACACACACACACACACACACACACACTTTGTTCTTCTTTGTTCATGCATATCATATTGTTCTTAGCATTTATTCTTCTTATATTTCTTTTTCTTCCTTTTTTTTCATTTTCTATTTTCTTTACTGTCACTTTCTTTTGTTCTTACAGTATATTCCTCTTTTCCTTTCTTCCTTTCTCTTCCTTTTTCTGTCCAATATTGCATGCATCTTTCCTTCCTCCCACGTCCGTCATCCTTTTCCGCGCATGCTAGCGTACTTTTCTTAGCCTTCTTTATTTCTGCCTTTTTCTGGATTGTTCTTTTCATCTTTCATTCCTTTTGTAGCATGTGCTGTATCTTTTCTTTCCTCCTTCCTCTCCACTGCATGTACGTCAGAAACGTCCAAATCACGCTGAGTGTTCTTCCCGTTGACCGCAGCGTGCCCGTTTACTCTGAACACACTCCTCGTCTCTGCCTTTCAGAGGATCTTTAACATTAAAGCACATCGTCATGAAAGCGAATGAATAAAATGCCAGCGTTGCAGCGTTTCGCGGCGTTCCGCGTCGCTGACGGTCGAGCTTCAGAAATGCAAATGCAGCGGACGGAAATTCAGATAGAAACGGATAAAACAGCGAATCTCTGCGCTACATCGACGTGCCGTGTTTGAAGCTAGCGGTGGCAAATTTACCCTTTAATAAAAGTGACACCTGCTGTTGCACGCTCTCTTTCCTGCTATTATTAAACAGCGGATAAAAGGCAAATCCTGCTCGCTGCTCCGTCAAGCAATTCTTTTAAATTAGCAATGGACGGCTAGCGCTGAGCTGTCTTCCATTTGCACATTCCTTACATTTTTATATCCTCCCTCTCTCTCTCTCTCTCTCTCTCTCTCTCTCTCTCGCTCGCTCTATGTGCAATGAAACAGTCATTTAAATGAGTGTGCCGTATCTAAAAGGCAGGAAAGTTGCTGGCAGACTCGGCTTCTGCGAGATAGAAGTCCGCCATGTGCGTGATGAGCATGTTAATGCTAATGCTAATGTTACAGTCAGTGTTAATGCTCTTGCTCGCCTCCTCTACATGACATGCAGGATAAAAAAAAAAAAAAAAAGCAAGAAAAAAGAAAAACAAACATTTTTCTTCACAGGGTTGCCAGGTCTGTCTGACAAAACAAGTGCAAAGGTCGTCTCATAATTAACAACTCAAAATCGCCTCAACAGCATCAGATTCAGCCTGCAGGCAGTCGACTTAGACCATTAAAATAACACACCATGGGTCGTGACGTGATGGGAAAATAATCCAAATCTGCATACGTGTGTGCATTTATCAAAATAATAATAATAATAATAATAAAAAGTCACCTCGTGCTTCTTCTACGTTTATCGCCGTGTCAGTTCCTGTTGTCACTTACTGTATGTTATTGCAGCTATAAACAGTCAGAACAGTCAGGATCTGTTGCACAGGTATTTAAGTCTTGTGTTTCGTCACCGGTCAGAACTCACATTAAGACTGAGGCATCCAGCTTTGCTCATCGATTCTGCAGTTTTAAGGCGACGGAATCCATCCTGCATGAACAAACCCAGAACTGAACCGAGAGGCGTTATTCCACACGAGTGCTGATAACCGACAGTAACGGCACTGTGATGTGTAACTGTGTGTGTGAGTGGGCGTGTCCCAGGTGTTGTCCAGTGGTTAATGACACTGACTGTGTGTCTCAGCGTGGGTGAGAGTGGGTCTGTACGGTCCGCAGTACTGAGGAGAGAGCAGCTGCCTGACCACGCCCACATTCACACCCAGTCACAGACGCACTTTCAGCAACAACACACATCTGATAACGTCATGTCGTCTTAAACAACACGCCTCACGTCTCTGCACTCATCACTTCTGAGTCCCTCTGAACCGTCCGCGTCGTTCTGTTCACGGCTAACGCTTAGCTACAAAGCTAACTAGCTCCTAACACGAGGCTGAATCCCAAACCCCTCTCTAACCCCTGATCAAGGGCACTACTCAGGGGAGTGTACACCCTACATAGTGCACTAGCTTTCCATTTAACACTATTTGGGATTCGAACCCAGAACCTGGACGTTAATGGATTGAATGGAAACACAAGTGGAAATATATAAATTGAATCTCGTGAGTATCTTGTTTGGTTTGTCAGCTACACAGTATACTGTTCATCGATAAACGCCACATATACACGTCCTCTTTCCAAAAGCACACGGATTGTGTTTCCTTCAGTCATTTCAGTGCTTCTTGCCCCGAGACTTTTCCGCCGGTTCCAGTCATTAAACCTAAACGTAAAGATCGGATTAAAATCTCCCAATCGATAGCAATTCTGTCTCGTCACGCCGACGTCTCACCGCCGTCCGCTCGGCCGCGCTCGGCTATGAAGGAAAGCAATGCAGCGGGCAATTTAACATCTCTTCCACAACAGCCAGGAGGACAGGCAGGAGTAATGAAGCGTCTCCGAACCTGAAGGACCTGACGGGACGTGGACTCGGATAAACGCTTCTGACAGGACACAACTCTCGGCCACTTCCCTTTAGCTCAGACGAGATCGTGCGGCCAACACACACACACACACACACACACACACACACACACACACACACACCTGAGGATGGAGCCTCAGGGCTGGACAGGCTCAGGTCCAATTAACCATCAGAAGACAAACAAATAAATAAATAAAGGAGACGAAATGTCATACTTTTTGTTTTAAAAAGAATTTATTAAGGAAAAAAAAAATGTGAATGTTTTTAACTAGCAGTGTTTTTACCTGGGTGAGTTCCACACTCACGGTAATTTCACAGATTAGATTTCTAATCCCTCTTCTTTTTGACATTTGTAAGCTAATGATGGATGACGGTCGATAGCTAATCTTATGCCTTTATTCTTCTTGAGAACTTTGTACGGTTTCTTTTTCGTCTTTACGCTTCGTTCGACAGTGATGTCTGATTTTCTCAGCTGTCTTCATTGTCCAACACGATCAGGTTTGTGATTTTTGTCCAGTACTCCTGTCGCGAGTCACGTCACTGCGTTTGCTCGTGAACATCGACGATCTTCTTTTTCGCGTCGAGTGTGTCTCTGTGTG
>QMIH01000102.1:863936-875380 GCA_003987875.1 Clarias batrachus
TTTTCAGGATAAAATCTATAAATATATAAACTGCTCCTGACATCGCAAAGGAAACTGTTTCAGAAAAAGAACAACCTTTCTTTCCCTGTTGGCTTTTTAAGCTTTCCTGAGGACGTACAATAACGCAGCGTTATTCACCCCCCCCAAAAAAAAAGAGTGTTTCATTCTACATTAAGATTCTCAGACAGATTGTAACAAGCGTCTCAATTTCTCTAATTACACCGAAACCCGCGCGCTGCTCTCTACCGTCCAACGTCTTCCTTTACATGCAACGTCTCCTCTACAGAACATCCAGCTAAATCTCTCATCTAACTTTCGGACTCGGGTGACTCCACACACACTCGATTTGTAGGTGGTTTGTGCCTCATCATAATGCCTCATAGAGCTCAAAGATGTCCAGTCAAACCTTTCATAAAGTGGGCGGAGCAAACTCAATAACAACACCAAATCCAACCCCGCGATCTGAACTACTCAATAGTAAATCTAATAGATAGTAAATCCATGGTTTAATCCCACCCCGTGTGCCGAACTACTAAATAGTGCACTGTAATGGATACAGCGCCTTGCAAAAGTATTCACCCCCTTGCATTTTTACACATTCTGTCCCATTACAGCCAAAAACGTACATGCATTTTATGTGACAGACCAACACAAAGTGGCACATAATTGTGAAGTGGAAGGAAAATGATAAACAGTTTGAAGATTTTTTCACAAATAAAAATCTGAAAATTGTGGTGTGCATTTGTATTCAGCCCCCCTTTACTCTGATCCCCCAGGGGAACAGATTGGCCTCATAAGTCACCTAATTAATAAATAGTTTCCACCTGGGTGTAATTTATTCTCCGTATAAATACACACAGCTGTTCTGTGAAGCTCTCGGAGGTTTGTTAGAGAACATTCATGAACAAACAGCATCATGATAAAGCCCAAGCAACACAGCAGACAGGTCAGGGATAAAGTTGTAGAAAGGTTTAAAGCAGGGTGAACATCTCATGGAGCACCGTTCCATTCATCATCTAAAATCATGGAACGAGTACGGCACAACTGCAAATCTACCAAGACATGGCCGTCCACCTAAACTGACAGGCCGGGTGAGGAGAGCATTCAATCTGAGAAGCAGCCAAGAGGCCCATGGAGAAGCTGCAGAGATCCACAGCTCAGGTGGGAGAATCTGTCCACAGGACAACTGTTAGTTGTGACCTCCACAAATCTGATCTTTACGTAAGAGTAGCAAGAAGAAAGCCATCGTTGAAAGGAAGCAGCAAGACGTCACAGCAAACACGTGGAAGATGATATTCTGGTCAGATGAGACCAGAAATTGTTGATGATGGTGGAAACATGATGATGTGTGGATGCTTTTCTTCAGCAGGCACAGGGAAGCTGGTCAGAGTCGATGGGAAGATGGATGGAGGGCAATCTTAGAAGAAAACCTGTTAGAGTCTGCAAAAGACTTGAGACTGGTGTTCAACTTCCAGCAGGGCACCGACCCTAAACATACAGCCAGAGCTCCAATGGAATGGTGTAGATCAAAGCATATCCATGTGTTAGAACGGCCCAGTCAAAGTCCAGACATAAAACTGAGAATCTGTGGCAAGACTTGAAAATTGTTCTTCACAGACGCTCTCCATCCAAACTGACTAAGCTACAGCTATTTTGCGAAGAAGGTTGGGGGAAAAAAATATCCACTCTCTAGATGTTCAAACCCGGTAGAGACGTACAACCAAAAGATGTCCCACTCTGAGCGCTAAATTACTAAATAGTAAGTTCTAATCTGCACTACACTGTGTGTAGTATGGAGAGGTTTATTATTAAATGCTTGTTTGAAGGTTCAGAGCTTCTGCAGTCACTGGTATCCACAACACAGGGATTTATAAAGAGTAAGTATAAAGCAGCCTGTCATGCTGTTGTGTGAAATCATGGGTTCACGTCAGGCAAAGGAAGAAAACAAACATTGCCTGCCGCTTTGCTGCTCGCTAGTGTAAAAGTTAGCTTGGGATTGCTGATTGTTATCCTCTTCCACACTTCCTGCTAGAGTCGAAAATAAACCGGGTGTGAAAGTTCACCACTCAGAACGAGCGTTCCTGACCCGAGTTCACTGCGGTGCTCTTGGGTAAAGTGGGACTTCAGTTCATCTTACTGAACCGGCAGGGTTTAAGCCGAGCTCAGGAGCTTTATCCCTTTTACCTCTCACTTTGATGAGTCTCCAGACATTGCGGCTGGAATCACATGTTTGACTCACCCACAGATCCCTCTCTCCCTCTTGAGCGCTTTCGCTTTCCCTCTCTAAAACAACCCTTTGTTCCTCAAGCTCTTGCTTTGTTCATGCATTTGCCGACGTCAAAAACAATTCAAGAAGGTCATGCTTGCCTTTTATCCCAGAATGGATAACACAGATCCCCTAGGTTTATGAGCTCAGGTTGTAAGGGGTTCCTAAGTTGTATACAACAGAATTCTGGTCAGAAACAGCAGATCTGGCAGTAATGAAGCTGCCGCAAATCACAGGATTATTAAAAAAATAAACTTTTATTCTGATAAGTTCATATTTAGAACCATTGGACCCAATGCCCCAGCAAGGCCAATGACCCAAACCCAGTCACGTGTATGGAATATGTAACTTTTTTGTGTATTTTGGTCGGTCCATGTGTCATCAGTTGGGATCAATTTGGGAACGCCAATTAACTCTTTGGAATGTGTGAAGAAACCGAAGTATTGGGTGAAAACCACTGTGGGTCACCCTATAGGTTACCCCTAATGCTGGGTCAAAAATGATTACCCCATTATGAAAGGTCACCGAAATGTGCAGGTTAGGTGATAATCCAAGAACCCAAAAAGCAAGCCAAGGACAACAACCACAACGTCTAACGTTCTAAGATTCACAATTCTACGACAACAGAACGATCACATGGACTTAATCATATAGTGAAAAAGTGAATCATTTGCCATTTTTTTTAGTTCAGTAAGTCTTTTTCAATATGTCAGTCTATGAATGAGCAAATCTTTCCCTCATGACAGTGAAGCCTGATTCCTGATTCGCTCCTAGATCCTTGTTTTTGAATCAGTGAATCATTTGTGAATCATTTTCAGAGTCACATCTTAGTCATTCCGCTATTACCAATTAAATACCGTATTTGAATGAGTGAATCTTTTGTTTCATTTTTCATTGGATGCAGTAGCGCTCCATGACGAGAAATCATTCTTGTAAAGACAGACGGACAAACACTGTGCCACTGAACAACTCCAAATGAATCATTTAACTGATGAATTACAGATAAGATGAGAAAAACTGCTTCAGTATCCACTTGAAGGTTGTGATGGATCTGAACCTAGTCCTGGAGCCGAGTCAGGGATACACACCGGGCAGGATGCCAGTGCTCTTATTCAGACCGAGCGGCAATTGAATATCCAATACACTTATTGACATGTTTTTAGGACAACCGGAGAACCCGGATAGACCCACATCGATATGCTGACAATATGTGGATCCCTGCACGGAAAAGAACTGGAGCTCAGCATCGAACCAGGAGCTGTGAGGCGGCAACGCTAACTGCTGCGCCACCGTGCTGCCCCAGTACCCTTTCTTGTCAATGATAAATGGCTCCTGTGGAAGGTTGAGGTACTTGGCATTAAGTTTTTTTCTGTGTGTTTGGCACCTGCTAACATCCCGCAGGCTGTCAAGTGTGGAGCGGTCTAATCTGCACCGAGATGCCATTACAGTGGCGCACGGCCATATTTCCTCACGGGCTGGGTTGCCTTCGTCCTGCTTTAGCGTCATTGACAGATTAGCTTAAACAGACTAGCGTGAGCTGAGATTTGTCATGTTGAAATACTCAGTGTGCCCTCGTACCAGCTTGCAGAGAGCATAAATCATAATAACGGGCATCATTTAAGCGGATCGGCATGTTTGCTTTGACCTCTAGGATTTCAAAGCCGTTTTCTGACTCTATTATTACAATTTTTTTATTAGAATATTTTACATTAAGTCTTGCTTTGAGGCTCAAATCTATGTATTATGAAACTAACTAAATGATCAATAACACGTTACAGGGTCAGACCTTATTTCTCAACACAATGCTCCATATTTAATATCAGATTTTAATAATAAATAAAAACATCTGGATGATTTTTCCACGTTTTATGTAAACATGAACTCACCCTGGCCGAATGTAAATGGCTATTCAGATTACATTCGGCACGGCCGTCTGTTACGCATCGGTAAATATAATGAACCGGTTAAATCTCATCTTCCAGAGTCCTGTTGGGCAAAATGCCTGTGTCGGCTTGGAAGTGCTTGCCCAGCTGTGCAGCTGTAACATCTGGATGGCACTCTGGGTAAATGGGATAAGCATGGTTAAATGCATTTGTCTCAATTAGGCTAAATGCAGTATTTAGGAAATGCACAGAAAAGATGATGCAGTCCAGTTATCCCAAAACTCTCTCTCTTTCTCTCTCTTAATAAAACACCAGTATTCATTGTCATTGTTAATGAGATGTTTTTTGTTGTTGTTGTTGTTATTCAGCAAATGTGTCAGATGATAATGTAAACTACACTCTGTAATAATCACTACTAGATAGAGTTCTTGAATCTGATTAATCAGAAGGTGTTGATTAATTGTTAATAACAGCACATCTGCCAGTAATAAATCTGCTAATCACATGTTTAAATCCATACATGTGCTTGTTGTTCGACTGTGTTATTGTTTCTATAGTAACGGCTCGTTCACAGCGACTTGATGCCCGACAGAGAAAGATTGCCTTTAAGGAGCGTGTAGTGTATGGAAGGAGTCTCCAGTGTCAGGAGTCAGATGTAAAGCTGTACATTAAAGTTCAGGGAATTTTGACACTTATCATGACAATCCATGTTTTTGTTTGTTTGTTTGTTTGCTTATTTGCTTGGCCTAATCAACTTCACAGGAAGTAAATGATGTTGCACAACATGGAATTTAACCATAAATGGATTAAAAACAAAACATCGTCATCCTTTGATTCTTTGAAATACAACATTGAATTTGCAGTGTGTGATAAAATGATGCTCCAATAGGAAAACAACCACTTTGTTGTTGATTAATTTCCTTTAACTCAATTATTAGTGAACAAGTTCTATCCCTCTATCTATCCATCTATCTATCCATCTATCTATCTATCTATATATCTATCTATCTATCTATCTATCTATCTATCTATCTATCTATCTATCTATCTATCTATCCATCTATCTATCCATCTATCTATCTATCTATTTATCTAGATAGGTAGAATTTGTTGGGAAAGTTTAAGTTCATGATCTCCAAATCCTCCCCGAGTCATCGAGCCCAACGCTCCTCTTCCTCGTCTGTCGTTCATCATCGGTCACAGTCAAGATTTTATTTCAAAAGCGGCTGAAAAAACATCAGAGACTTCAGTCTCATTTGCTTTCTCGACAAATTGAAAGCATTTCTCATGATGTCACAGTAAACGGCTTGCTCCGATCCATTTTAATGACATCTCTGGCTTCTCATTAGATCTGACAGAATAACCTCATCATGTGAATAATGACATCGCTATCTCACCGCCACTGCAGATCAATAGAGCTGCAGAACGCTGCGTAATCTACTTATCTTATTTTAAAAATGCGAAGCATAGCCCCTGATTTTCTTTATACTCCTGACAGGAGACCGAATCTCTCAGGCTTTAGATGATCGAAACGGCATTTTGTCGGAAATTCGGCTCAGCCTCCTGTTTACTATCAAATAAACAAAATCAGCAAGATCAGGGGAGCTCTCTGTGTGAGTAAGAGATATTAAAAAAAGAATTTAAAAAGCGGGACGACTCTGAATAAGTGATCTCAGTAAACAGGAAAAGATTTTATCCACAGGTCTCAATATTTATGATTTAAATATTTATTATATAAATATAAAATATATTATATAAATTATATAAATGATATATATAATGATGTATTTATTGAAAATGAAAATGTGACAGAATCAATTTGAGTTTTATTGTATTAGTAAAGTATCTAATTTCCTTAAACACTTTGTGTTGATTTATTTCTTTACTAGAGTGTACCCGTGAGGTCGCCCGCTACACTGGCCGCCGCTAAACTTTCCACCCGTTTAACTGGGCAACCCGGTTGTTAATGACGCTGCCTACTGTTACAGTCTGTTATATGCTGAAGTTGATGACAACGTTGGTCACCACCTTCCAGGACAAACATCGCCCGCCATACATCTACAACTCCATCCACCTGCCCAAACAAACAAACAAACAAACAAACAAACAAACAAACAGGTTTCTATATACAATATATAAGAGCTATATAGAGCTCAATAGTTAAGGCTTGGACTGTTAGAAGGATCCAAATCCCACAACCACCAAGTTGCCACTGTTGGACCGTTGATCGAGGCCTTTAACCTTCAACTGCTCAGATGTATAATGAGATAAAAAAATAAAAGATAAAAAAGTCCCTCTGGATAAAGGCATCTGCCACATCCTTTAAATGGAATACATTCAGTGTTGGTGAATTGCTACCTGTGAGTCGTCGTCTCCTGTGAATGAACTATTGTGAATCAGTGCAGTTTAATCAGTGCTTGTGATTCTGTGTCTGTAGATCCGTGCATGCCAAACGCTGGCTGGGTATCAATTCTTTTAAATGTGATCTTATGAATCAGTAGCTAAGCATCAGTGTCTGTGAATCAAAGCCTGTGAATCGCTGCTCATGATTCAGTGCCAGTAATTCAATTCTCATCAGTTAGTGATTGTGAGGCAGTACTTGTGTGTCAGTGCTTATGAGTCAGTGAGAGCGAATTGATTCTTTTGAGTCAATGCGTTTGAGTCAGGAATTGTAAATCAGTTCATGTGAGTCAGATCCAGTGAATCAATTCTCATACAGTAAGTCAGTGCTTGTGAGTCAGCACTGGTGAATCAATGAGTCAGTGAGCAAATCAGTTCTTATGAGTCACTGAGTGAATTCTTATGAGTCAGCGCTTTTAAGGCAGCACTTGTGAATCAGTGAGTGAGTGATCGAATCAATTCTTATACATGAATTTCTATACTTGATTCTTATGAGTCAGTCCTTTTGAGTCAGCACTTTTGAATCAATGTTTTGTTAGTCAGCGAGAATGACTCAATGTGTCATTGAGTGCTTTTGAGTCAACTCTTGTGAATCAATGCTTGTGAGTCAGAGAGTGAATCTATTCCTTTACATCAGTGTTTGTGAGTCAGTGAGAGTGACTCGTTTCTTATAAATCAGTACATTTGAAACAGGACTTGGGAATCAATGCYTGTGAGTCAGTTAGATTGACTTGTTTCTTATAAATCAGTACATTTGAAACAGGACTTGGGAATCAATGCCTGTGAGTCAGTTAGAGTGACTTAATTCTCATGAGTGCTTTTGAGTCAGCACTTGTCAAACAATTCCGAATCGGTTCCAGTGAATCAAATCTTATGAGGCAGTGCTTGTGAGTCAGTGAATTTCAAACAGAACCTGCAAATCAATGTCTAAGAATGAATGTTTTATGCCTTTGAATCAGTGCTTGTGAATCAGAGGCTATCCTCCCATACCTAAATTATTGAAAAAGAAGACAGATTTTTTTTTTTATGTGTAATAGTCACACAATTGAAAAGTAAAAGCTGCTTCCTATTTCTACTCTTAGTTTTGAAAAAAAAAAAAATATATATAAATTTAAAACTTATCCATTGAAAATAAATAAATAATAAAATTACAATTCTTTTCACATTTCACAATTTTTTTTTTCTTTTTATTCCTGAACTTGGCAATAAGAATTAATCACTCAGACATGCAACATGGCCCTCATAATTTAATTTCCTCCTTTTGATTAGTTCCTTAACAACGTACACAACGATCGCTGAGATTCTGAACAACTCCTCATTTCTCACAGGCTGCTCCATGAAAAGCCGATGCGTTTCCTGCCGCATCGAGCACGAGAAGTGATACCGGTGTTACCATGGCAACAGAGGCAAAGTCTGATCGCAACAGTGTTTCAGTGGCAGGCGAGCACAAGCACACTCAAGGACTTCCCAAGAAAAAATAAATAAAATAATAAATAAATACTCCATTTGGCCAATGGACTGTGGCCGAGAGATGCGACATGACAAAGTTTGCCACTTAGCACCGAGAGAGAGATGCCTGATTCAAGGACGGCCACATTCAACCCAGAGAAAAATTTCGATGCTTTTCTGGAGAACAAGAGCACGGAATAACATTAGTGCCCGCTAGAAATCTGTCAAAACACCATGCATTATGCATGTTTAATCTCTTTGAACAAATTGGTACTTCTCCATCTGTTTGCAATATGAAGTGACAGTATGATGCTTCACTCATATCGTAATGCAAAATATTGCAGTGCGATGTCTGTAGAGAGTTACAAAATATAAGATGGTGAATTGCTTTAAAATCTCCGCTTATTTTTTTGTATTAAAGAGGACAAGAGGGAATCAGCGCTTGTCAGTCAGTGTTTGTGACGCCGAGCCCGTCAATCATCGTGTATGAATCAGTGCATGTGATACGGCCGCGCTCACCTGAGTGTGAATCAGTGCTTTTTAGTCATTAGCTGTGAATCACTGGATGTGAATCCATTTTTATATATTTGATATACTGATTGTCAATCTTTATTCGTGGATATTTCCTTGTGAATTAGTGCTTCTTAGGGCGTTTTAACATTAGAGAAAAAATTGATTTGTACTTTTCCCAGGAATGATTGCTCCATCCTCCCTACTCCACCTCTGGCCAGTGTTCACGGAGTTATTCGTATATTTACGCTCCCCCTTACAACAGGTGGCAGTATGCACCAGCTTGGTTTGTGAAAATAAAATAAAATGAAGTTATCCTTCATGCGATGCCTAATATTATTGGAAAACAATGTCAACAGTTTTGCTCTTGTGTGTCTTCCCATGGTATCGGCTAGACGGATAGAGTACTTTATTAATCCCAAAGGGAAATTGTATCAGCTATGTCATGCATACAGAGATTTCGGAGGTTGATCTACTGTGATCTACTTCCTTTGGTATCTGATTTGATCCATGGGGTCAAGTGTTCTCAAGGCCCTAATGTGTCAGAGCCCTTATTCAGCACTTCTGAATCACAGCATTTGAATCAATGCCTTGTGAATCAGTATTTGCAAATCAAATCCTTTGAATCAGTTCCT
This sequence comes from Clarias batrachus, assembly GCA_003987875.1. Classification (NCBI taxonomy): domain Eukaryota; kingdom Metazoa; phylum Chordata; class Actinopteri; order Siluriformes; family Clariidae; genus Clarias; species Clarias batrachus. The sequence goes on from QMIH01000102.1 coordinate 873,080, forward strand.
ATAAATCACTGCTTTAATTGTAAATAGTGTTCGTCAGTATCAGTACCTGTGAGTCGATACTTGTGAATGAAAAATATGAGCTGAAACTTTTCCTACTGTATGTAATTCCAACATAAAATACATGAAATTCTACACTAGGCTTATCAAATTCATATCTGTGTCCATATCGGCGATTCATTGCCCACATATCTCCCACATATCCAGCGGTGCACTACCACAAGCGCTAAACTGTAGAGACTGCGAGCTGTATAGAGCTCCAAGCTGCGCGAGCACAGATATGCCGGGGTGGCTGGGTGGCAATGAGGTGACACCAACTGTGGAGAACTCCAATCACTCTGAGCAGAACTGAGCAGAAGTCTCCGAGCGTGCCAAGGCGATAAGCTGAAATATCAAACCAGGTGAGCACCGGACTCGCGACTCGTGGACATGGCACCAAACAAGCATCAAACTCGACCGAGAACAAGACCTGGAAGATGCACATGTTTGTCTAACACTTGTAACATTAGGCGCCAGATTAAATGTACTGTAGATTCTTGCTGAAATGATATGAGCTTTGACTCAGGGCGAAGCCCATCCTTTTATAACTGGTTGAACCGACATAGGCACCTCTCCACACTCCACAAACAAAACCCCAGTTCACCAGAGCATTTTAAGTGGCTTGGACTTGGACTAAATGTAACATAATGTTTGTGTTCTTGGTGTTAATGTGGTTTACTGCTCATGACCACCTCCCTCCTTCAGGGTTAGGGGGTTTGAATCTCGGCCTGCGTGGGTAAGGTTTGCATGTTCTCTCCATGCTTGGTGGGTTTCATCAGGGTACTCTAGTTTCCTCCTACATTCATGGCTGCTTGGTGTTTCCAAATTGCTTGCAGTGTTTGATTGGGTGTGTGCGTGTGCCCTGAAATGTGTCATCCATCCCCATCCATGGTGAGCCCTGCCTTGTACCATCAGAACCCATGGATGGGTTTCAGCCCACTGTGACCCTACTCGGTCTAAATGACAAATGGATTGATGTGCTTTTGTCATCATATATATTTTTCATGCACAAAGTTCCAAAGTTCAACTGAATCACTGGCTCAAGGCACAATTGTGACTTAGATTCACTTTCATTTGGACTTAAACCCTGTATGATTTAATCTTAGCTATTCTTAGTTTTAACTGCAACCCTGAGTCATTTAATGCATCAATTCCATATGGGTCAGGCTGGGGGAACACTATAAATTAAGGGAACATGTAATCTATATTACAGTATTCAGTGCAGGTATATGATGCAACAGTGCTGAGTGTGTTTAAAGAATGTTCAGAGAATAAGTGCTTTGGAATAAGAACAGAACCGTCTTTATGATTACAGCAGTTAATTAGGCAATTAGGAACCAATCTACAGTTCTAGTTGAGATTGTTCACCAACGCCAGGGTGAGACGAGTTTTGGGTGCGCAAAACCAAATAAAGAGCGTTCAAGAAGAGAAATCGAAATGCTTAGCAATGCTAAGAATGGTTGAGGTTTGCACACGGATTGTAGAAACTCCAGGTTTAGAGGGAATAGAAAGAGCGCAGCAGGATGCTGTCGGATCAAACGCAGCTCACAAGATGTTGCTTCAACATGGAGCCATGCTTAAGTATGTCTTTGTGCTGAGACTACAATTAGGATGAGATAAGGAAGTTAATGTGAAAAAAAAAACGATGGAGGGAGGAAACCGGATGCTGATCGAATGTTGGGGATGCAGTGATGGACGAAGGAGGAAATCTCATCATCTGCATTGTGACTGGTTACAAAGATTCAGTCTCACCTACTGTATGATTGGTTAGAAACATAGAGCAAGAATCTCAGTGTCAATCTCCATCACATTTATGTATAATTGGTTGATTTACAAATGATGATGATGATGATGATGATGATGGTTGAAATAATTGAAAGATTCTGCTTTAGGATTGGTAACAAGAATTCAGACGTATTTATTATTGGCCAGAAACCTAAAGGGACTTTAGGTTACCTTTAAAAAAAAAAAAAATCCAGAAGAATATGGTTAACCCTGAGTTTTGTTTTTGAGATCTCGCAATAAAAGGACATTTTTATTTGCTCTATTTTTTTTTCCTTCTATGCATTTTCTTTTCTTACTTTTTCTCTTTAGGGAGAACGTCTCGGGTTACTTGACTGTAACCCTGTTCCCTGATAAAGCGGGAACGAGATGCTGCGTGAAAACGCTATGGGAACATCTCTTTGTTGCCGGTTGTGAAGCTTGTGCATGTCAAAACCCGCCGAATACCTTCGGCTTATAACCTGTGCCAGGCATGACGTCACC
>QMIH01000103.1:0-17500 GCA_003987875.1 Clarias batrachus
ACTACTGACCATAACACAGTACTGAGAGTAACACACTACTGATCATTACACGGTACTGAGATTCACACACTACTGACCATCACACAGTACTGTCACACACTGGGGACCGTCACCTACTACTGACCTTCACACAAAACTAACCATCAAACACTCCTGACTGCCACACACTATTGACTATCACACACTGTTGACACAAACTACTGACTATTACAAACTACTGACCGTCATGTATTACTGTCACACAATACTAACAGTCACACACTACTGACACACACTATTGATCATCACATACGACTGCCTGTTACTCAATACTGACTACCCCACATTACTGACACTTACTGACCATAACAAACTACTGATCATGACAACTGACACACACTACTGACCATCACACACGACTGACCATAACACTGTACTGAGAATCTCCTACACACTACTGACCATCAAACACCACTGACACATTTCGCTAATCACACATCGTCCAGATTATTAAACCCTTTTTACTGTCACAATACTGACACACTATTGAGTATCACATACTACTGACACTTCCACTGCTGACTCACTGCTGACAGTTACATTCTACACAGCACTCCTCACTCCCACACTACTTACAGTCACATTACTATTACTATCCGCCCTATTATCACACCTGACTGAGTCAGGTACTATACTAATGTCACAGTCTGTTTCAGAAAGCTAAGAACATCTGTCACACTTAATGGCATCTGATCAGCATCTGGAATTACCACCATGCAAAAATGACTTGTTGAAAACCACATGTTGTAGTTCACAGGGATGAGAAATTGTTAATTAAAATGGTTGATTGGCCACCATGGAAGTGGTGTTTTTTTCCCTGCTCGTGCTTTATGTGTTCCTGAATGCATTGTAAAACCAAATGATGTAATCACCAAACATCCCAGGTAAACCGCTGGCCAGCGTCCAGGTATGGGAGGAAGCAAAAAAAGGCCCTTCAGACAGAAGAAGGAATAATTATGATGCAACGAATAGTCTTATGTGCCCTCCTCGTTAGGTGCCTGTGCCGCCTGCTTCAGAAGTGACAAGAGGAATAGGCTGCTCTCTCTCTCTCTCTCTTGGTCTATCTCTCTCCTATTTAAGAACAAGTAGTGAAACGAGGTGGTGCACATCTGTTTTGGGCTAAGCAAACCGCCGTGCTGGCGTCGCGCGGGTAGACAGCCACTCTCCCCACTGGCCTGCTACCTCTGCAAAAGAGGAGAAGGAGGAGGAGAGTGGGAGCGAGAGATGAGGCACCCGAAAAAGCCATGGAAAAAATGAGCGCAGGAAGCAAAGGGAAGGGCAGAGTCAGCAGGCAGAGGAGGGGAGAGCGACGGCTAGCCAGACCGCCACTCTATTTTCGACTCCCACATAATTGAAACAGTATTTTACAGCGAGCCGCGCACCCGTTTTTTTTTTTTTTTTCCTTCCCCACAGCCTCATCTGCGTGCCCCGAAACCTCGTCTCCCTCCTCCCAGCCGGCCCACAGCACAGAGCAACAGATCATGTGTGGCACATAGTCTGGGGAGACAGGGGAAAACCGAGAGAGAGAGAGAGAGACAGCGACACAGAACAAAGCGTGTGTGTAATTGAAATGAAATAAACACGTGAGAGCTATATTTGGAAGAATGAGAGGGAAAGTGTTTAAGCTGATTAGCGTTTAGACGTGCATGAAACACAGAGGTAGTGTTTCTCCGTGCTGTTATTTGTGCGCAGACCAAGTCTACGTCTACACGGGTTCGCCTTCGTTTCTAAGGAACCTCAGTTCGATTTCTATATCAGCAGCAGATCTGCGAGACTGAACGTGATGTTTATGAGACACCTCGAGCTCACTGTACACCTGTAAAAGTGAGTGTGTCGCCGCTTAATAATAAGTATGCTTGCATGTGTTTGTGTGTTTTCGCAGAATCTGACTAGTAAGGATAAGGAATATGTTAATAGGCTCACTTTGTTGAACGTGACAGAGGACGATGCGGGCCAGTACTGGTGCACAGGCTCCAACTTTTTAGGCAAGTCTGAGATCCCTTTCTGGCTCGCAGTGCGCCAACCAGGTAAACCCCAGAGTGATGACCTTTGAACCTCCGATCAGCTGCGCTTCATCGTTCTCCTTCCGGGTGGCGGTGGCTGAAGCTGACTTTTTACGCTTTTTACTCCACAGCCGTGCTTGTGTTGGTCTGTTGGTGTGTTAATCCAATCTTCATATCCTCATGGTTTTGATACAACCAATGCAAAACACAACAAGGGCTACGCTAATGTGAACCACACTCATTCATATTGGATTCCCATAAACTGCCGGCCCACAACTGAACCTCTGATCTTTTTGCGAGCCCTTCAATGCACACACGAACACACGTACACACTTGGCAGCGCTCTGTGATGAATGGATGGCAGTATTAACCATCGAAAGCTCAAAGAAGCTTTAAAGACATTAACGGCCACCTCGCCATGGAGCAATTTCAGCTCGACCTAAATAAGAAACAGACCCCGCAACCAAGCACTCTGGAGCGGTGGCACTAGGAGGCGGAGCCTCGGTCGTACTCTTCCAGGTCGTCTCTATGACAACGGGGAAGCTTTGCTGGCGTTATTGGTGGCTGGTGACGGGATAGCTGCTTTCGCTAGGTGACGGGTTACGCTTCCTCCTCTTTTTCCCTCTCTCTGGGGGTTTGTGGTTTATGAGTCTTTCTGTCTTTCTCTCCCTCGCCCTTCATCTCCCTCCTTCAGACCGCCGGCATTAACACTACGGATAAGGAGCTGGAGGTTCTGTTCCTGACCAACGTGTCTTTTGAGGATGCGGGCGAGTACACATGTCTTGCGGGGAACTCTATAGGTTTTACTCATCAATCAGCTTGGCTTACCGTGCTACCAGGTACACCTTCTGTTCTCTTCCTGATCCCTCACGTCTTTCTTTTAGTCTTCCGGGTCTCTCCGCTCTACTCTTAGAGACGTGCTTTTTTTGGTGTTTGATTTCTGCATTGGTTTCCATGCTGCACTGTGACACCTTCTCAGTATAACTCTTGGAATAATACATGTGATTTATAGATCTATGTATAGAGAGAAAGAAATTATTACATAAAAAGGCAGTTCTTAAATGTTACGCTAATTCAACACATAGAAACGTATTTATTTTACCATACAGCTTTAGGTTCTCCTTAATAGTGATGTAACCAGGGACCATCCGATATGATATTATCGCGAAGTATTGATTGGATTTCTATCGCGATTCTATAAATATCACAATGTTTTTCCCGAATTTCTTACAATTCTAAACAAACTTCACAAATAATTTGCTCCAACCACACACGCCAGTAGTTTAGAGCACACCACATGTAGTATTGTAGAGGAATGGCACTATTTCACCGCCTCAAATGCAAACATATAAATAAAAAAACATATTAAAAAAATCGATTTTGCAGTCAGTGTGGCGACACGAGTGCTGAAGCGTCCTCATTGATTCCATTTCATACATATTAGAAGCTCTAGAGCTCTCAGCCCGGGATGAGCCGATGGTGTTCAGTCATGTGTTACATTATTCCACTCTTATTACCTCTGTGGGGTGTTGCAGTAAATGACAGCATCCGTATATAGCCTCCACCCCAGCATTAACTCTCACACACACACACAAACACACACCTACCTTCTTTAATTAAAAAAAAAAAAAACGTCCAGCTCATTTTTTACCGTCTGCTTTAGGGAGCTCGGGATGAGCCACATGAGTAGCTCAGTCGCCTGGGAGATGAGCATTATGGGATGGGATGTGTTTACTTGTGGGGGGGCGGTGGTGTGGGGGTCAAGCGACACATTATTAATAGATTCACATACTTAAATTCTATTATTATTATCATTTTAAACCTCAAATAAAGTCCAGTTAATTCAGGTAATTCAATAGTTAATATGGATAATCTCGGACACATTCATGCCAGGTCTCATTGCCTTTTTTTTGCCTTACGTCAGCTGTAGAGATGGAGAAAGAGGACGATTACGCCGACTTCCTAATCTACGGAACGGGCTGCGTGCTCTTCATCCTCACAGTGATCATCATCATCCTCTGCCGCATGCGCATGACCACGCAAAAGACGCTCCCGGCGCCTCCCGTACAAAAGCTCTCCAAATTCCCCCTCAAGAGACAGGTAACAGAAAGTAGATACAAGATTTGATCAGTTTACCCCCTCCACCACCCCCCTCCCCCTCTTCTTTACTCTCTTTCTTCTTTCTCTTTCATGTTGTAATTTATGAAACGTCCTCTCTTCCCTGTACCTGCATCGTCGTGAAGCTTTCCGAAATCTGTGCTCTAAAATTTCGAAGTCCGGAGCATGAACGCGTGCACGTGTGTGTTCGCCTGTGCGTGGGAGAGTGAGCGAGTGGGAGTTTGTCATAGTTGCAGGGGAGCTGGAGATTATTCATATTCTCCCATGACTGCCAGTGTGCGGATCAGATTGCACCTTCAGTGCAACCCAGTCTCTCTCAGTTGTTTTAAAGATTTTAAACGGCAGCAGCTGCAAATGAAAACACACACAGCTCCTCTGCTCCTTTCTCCCAGTCATTTCTTGCACGCGTTCCTTCTGCTGATGGTTAGAATGGAGGAATTGTATAAACAGATAGCACTGGCAGTCACCAAGGCAGTGATGGATGGAATCTGTATTTCGGTAATTCTATAATGTGTCCGTACAGCAGCACAGCTTTATTTGTCGGAGCTCGCGGCACACCTGAACAAAGTATCCTGTGTTCTTCACGGTTCGGTTCAGGTGTTTAAGGAGCATGGAGAGAACAAAGAGTGTGAGAGTGTCCGGGGATCCCCGAGAACCTGTTTCATAAACATTTTGTCTGAGAACAAAGGTGTGTGTTCAAAAGCTGATGGACGTTAATGCACGAAACGTAATAATCAGTCTGTTAATTAGGTTTTATTGGGAAAATGCACACGGTCCCAAAAACAGCACTGTGTTTTTTAATAATATTGTGTCTAGAAATCAGCAAACGTTCATACTGGGGGAAAAAATGATCATAATGAAGGCTGTTGAAATGAAAAACCATGATGCATAAAAAATTGTTTTTGAATTGCATCGTTGGCACGCTGAATCAAAACCAGATCGAATCGTGAGGTGCCTAGAGACGCTCTCCATTTGATCTTTTCATACACAGGTGGAGTGTGCGTATGTGTGTGTGTTTGTGTGTGTGTGTGTCTGATTGCAATGAGCTTATCAGCTCCATGCTCATACTGTTTGTCAGGTATGCCTCTGCGGAGTCTACTTCAAAAGCAATTCTGACAGGACTTAGATTGAATCGTCATTGCCTGAGCTTCGCGTGTTCACACCGCTAACACCGATCTCACACATGAACAAGAAGCGAGAGGTGAGACAGAGAGAGAGACAGAGAGAGAGAGAGAGAGAGAGAGAGAGAGAGAGAAGCAACAAGAGGGAGGGTTTCGGGTTGCTATGAAAAGTACCCTGAAAGTAAAGCAGGAGGAGGAAATATCACCGAAATAGACTTCTCATTTCTCGCACGGCCATCCATCAACTTGAGGGGAGGAATATAGTGATATATAGCAGCCTGAGCGTGTGCGAGACAGAGCGCGAAGGAAATAAGGAGGACGGGAAGACGGAACAGGAGACAGAAATCAGCAGACAAGCTGACGGTTCCTTAGGCAATCCCTTAGGAGGTGGCATAGAAGTGTGTCTGAGAGCGTGTGTTTGTGTGTATCACGACTCGGCTGCCAGCTGCAGTCTCTCCTTTTCCTCCGTGCAGCTTCGGCTAAAGAGCGCGGACAGTCGCCGTGTTTCTGTCTCTCCCGACTCAAAGAGAGACGAGCTCCGTTCTTGTTCACACGAAGCACAGGCTACGCTCTTCATCTCCGTCTCGTTTCTATGACCTCTCCGTATTCTACATGCTCACTGATTTATTTCCTGTACTGTATGCTTGCCTTTCACTCTGACAGCGACGATAACATTCGGTTCTGCTTCTTCACTTAAGCAGGTGTCCTTGGACTCCAATTCCTCCATGAATTCGAATACGCCGCTGGTCAGGATCGCCCGCCTGTCATCCAGCGACGGGCCCATGCTGCCTAATGTCTCCGAGCTAGAACTGCCATCAGACCCCAAGTGGGAGTTTCCCCGCTCGAGGTGAGATACCTGCTACACGATGTCGCAGTATTGCTAAACAAGTGCATTTTTTTTCCAAAGCGTAATCTTTTAAGTTTAACGCTTAAGACTTGATTAAGCTCACTGTTCTGTTGGATCTCTGTACGTTTCCGTAGGCTAACGCTAGGGAAGGCTCTTGGTGAAGGCTGCTTCGGGCAGGTCGTGATGGCCGAAGCCATCGGCGTCGATAAGGAGAAACCCAACAAGCCAATCACAGTGGCGGTCAAGATGCTCAAAGGTAGCAGTCAAGATCTTCAAAGACCTCCCGCGTCTTTTAACGCCAATTTATTCGAGCGGGTTAGACTAGTTTATAAATAAATGGTCCATGTCGTTTTCTCTAGACGATGGCACTGACAAGGACCTGTCTGACCTGGTGTCCGAGATGGAGATGATGAAAATGATCGGCAAACACAAGAACATTATCAACCTGCTCGGGGCATGTACACAGGATGGTTAGTACTCGCACAGATAACCTGCACATGTTTGTCTATATCTGTTCACAATCACATTGAAATGGAATTGAATCTTTTATGGCTCTTACGGAAACATCTTAATAACGTGTGTGTGTGTGTGTACATGTAGGTCCCCTCTATGTGTTGGTGGAATATGCCTCCAAGGGGAACCTGAGGGAGTATCTGCGTGCCCGGAGGCCTCCCGGTATGGACTACTCGTTTGACACCTGTAAGATTCCAGAAGAGACTCTCACCTTTAAGGACCTGGTGTCTTGTGCCTACCAGGTAGCCAGAGGCATGGAGTACCTGGCCTCGCAGAAGGTACTGTCTAATGACCTGATGTCAGAGTGGAACACTGTAGGAGATCACATGTTATATGTTTATACGGTTGTGTATTATAATAATGGGTGTGATATAATGCGGGAAAAAAAAAAGCTCACTGCACTGACACTGACACTGGAGACTCCTTCGGCAATGATTTAGTCAAATGTATTTGTTGTGTGGAGCAGCATACACGTCTCTGTGGACTAGCTGTCGCTATGGAAACGGTAACGTTTCAGAATCAACCCTGTGATTTTTGACATTGCAGCTGGCACCACTGCCCAAGCTGTGTTAAACGAGTTATATTTGAGAATCCGCCACCACCGTGGTGTAAGAAATGGAACAGGGCTGAGTCCTGATGGCCGCCGACACGGTGCTATTTTGCACCCATGTGGGTTTGAAAAGACCACTGTGTTGGCGGATTTCGAATTTCACACCCTTTCGCCAGCCCTCCACCACGTCAGTGCAGATGTGTTCCTTTCTGGCCATGAAAATAGCACCTGGGCAAGAAAAAAAAAAAAAAAACGAAAAAGAGAGCTCTTACTGTTCGATCAATGTCTTTCACATGAATTGAATGATGTTTGTGGTGGACGCATGATTAGTGGTGATGACCTGTCCTCTGTATGTGTGTGTGTGTGTGTGTGTGTGTGTGTGTGTAGTGTATCCATAGAGACCTGGCGGCCAGGAACGTTCTGGTGACGGAGGATAATGTGATGAAAATTGCTGACTTTGGTCTGGCCAGAGACGTGCACAACATAGACTACTACAAAAAGACCACCAATGTGAGTCGAGTCCAGCTTCTTCGATGCTTGTATCGCGTGGTTAAGCGTGACTAAATTGCAAATCGGTTTGATTTGGCTGTGCTGATCATGTGATGCATACAACAAAGTAAGTTTGCTTCTATGAATATTAAAATCATATGTTCTGCCATGAGAACTGTCATGCCAGACAGTGTCCATTTTTTTTTTTCCCCTCTCTCTTGATACCTGTTGATGTTACTACTGATTTGGCATCTTGTATATACTGCGCTTTAGTGGATGCGCTAGGAGAAGGCGCAGCTCCGAATCCGACTGACATGCAGCAGTTCTGACGGCTTCGAGCCCGTGGGAATGTTGAAATGTGCCGTGTGGCTGAATCGGCATATTAGCCGGGACGGCCGAGGATTAAAACAGCACCGCGTTGATCTACGAGTCCTGCCGGCTCAGCTCATCTCTTGTTTTTTATCCGCTGTGTCCGCTTTCAGGGTCGTTTGCCCGTTAAATGGATGGCACCGGAGGCGCTGTTTGACCGGGTCTACACGCACCAGAGCGACGTGTGAGTTGACAATGCATGCGCATACCTGTTCTTTTCCCCTTCACTCCACCTTTTCTTCATAACAGCCAGTATGCTGGTGTTTGAACACACTGACTGTATGTGTTAGCATCAGAGCGCCTGACGATGTGTGTGTGTGTGTGTGTGTTTATTACACTGTCATTCACGGGTGGCTTAATGGGTGGGTGGGGTGCTGTGTGTGTGTGTGTGTGTAGGTTCCAGTTCACACAGTCAGGATTGGTAGGGATGAAAGTGCAACACTACAGTAGAGTGATATAATAATGGCTCCCACACGCACATGCACACCGCACACAGTGCAATGTTTCCCAATCATTCTTACCTAAACTCAGACTGCAGTAGTGAAATCATATTATTAGCTCTAGGCGCTACAGTACTGAGAAAAGAAGTGCTTTATTCTTGCTTCTACTGTGTGCGTGTGTGTGTGTGTGTGCGTGTGTGTGTGTGTGTGTGTGTGTGCATGCATAGAACTGCTGCCTGCTGATGTGTGTGAATAAGATCTGAGTCTGACATAAAGCTAATGAATGGATACAGATGAGATGATGGGCCAATTATTCAGCATTCATAGAGATTTCCTATGTTGTGTGTGTGTGTGTGTGTGTGTGTGAGAGAGAGAGTTTAGCTCGCAAACATGAGCTGGCTCGTAGCTCCCCTTGTCTTTCAGCGTGGCTAATTTGATTAGCACTGCTCAGTGGGGGTGTGGAAGAAATAGGGCCAAACAAAAGAACCCTAAGTTAACAGAACAGCTTGTGATAACACACACACACACTCGCACACACACACACACACACACACACACACACTCTCTGCTTTAATGGACTTGCCTCTCTTATCACAGACACACATTATAAGCCTCAGTGAGAACTGGCCTCTCACATCCGCCCACAACCCGAACACCCCAGAGAGAATGAGACAGAGAGGGACAGAGCGAGACAGAGAGGGACAGAGAGAGAGAGAGAGATTTCCGTGGTGTATCCACATTTCCTTAGTCATGCAAGACAATAAATTAAACGATTTTATGTAACAACCTACTACTACAGTCATTAAAACGCTGCCCCCCGCGGGTCACCCTGATATTCACATGTTAAAGCGAGTCATCATCCTCTGCCCGAGATGTCCTTGTGACTCTGGACACTTGTCCACCCACAGCTATTCTCTTTCTGATTGCCTCTTTCTCAGCCAATATTCACCTTTGGCTTGTGTGCTCTTGCAGCTGGTCGTACGGCGTGTTGCTATGGGAGATCTTCACTCTGGGAGGATCGCCGTACCCTGGCATCCCTGTCGAGGAGCTCTTCAAGCTGCTCAAGGAGGGCCATCGAATGGACAAACCTGCCAACTGCACTCATGAACTGTACGTCACCGAACACACTCACCTCAGCTCGAAACCTTCAATACACTCCCATCCTCCAGCGAACGTTCGCTAATGTGTCTCGCTCGCGCGCGCGCGGCACCGAGCGCCGGTCATCGGTCTTGTGCGAGAATAGAATCGTATGAACCTGCAATTTTTTTTTTTTTTTCTGTTGACATTAATAAGACAGAAATTGTTTGTCTTATTGCCAAGAAACCACAACGCAGAAGGTTGTCTCTCCTGAAGACTCTCCCATAGTGAAAAGCTTTCAGTCTGTTTACCTCTGACTGGATCAAAGAATTAGCACTGCTTTATATATAAAAAAAAAAAAAAGAATAAGAATAATAAACTTAATGTCTTACTGCAGAAAGCTGCACCATAGCAACAGCTGTGTGTTTATACTTTGTTAATTAAAATGGTAGATTAGATTTTAAGACCCGACAAGTCCCTGTGAATTCGCTGTTCCCATAGAAACAATCAATTCTAATGAAACTGTAAACGTAAAATTAATCTGATCTGATATACAGTAGAAAGTGAATCGACATTTCTGATGAGATTCAAGTCACGTCACTAAAAAATGAAATTGAAATGAAAATGAAATTGCACCGATCCAAGCTATCTGAACGGAATATGAATTTACATAACGTGAATTATCGACCCTCTTTGGAAAAAAAAAAAAAAAAAAAACGAACCACCGAATTAGTTTATGCACTACTGTATGCTGTTGTAAATATTACAAAATATGAAGGTATTTTCTGGATAAAACCATGAAAATGTAAAAAAAAAAATTCATGCTGCTTATGTCCTACTGTTAGGTACATGATCATGCGTGAGTGCTGGCATGCTGTTCCATCTCAGAGACCCACATTCAGACAGCTGGTGGAGGATCACGACAGGGTTCTCTCCATGACGTCAACTGATGTAAGAGCATCCACATATTCTCTCTCTCCATCTCTCCTCTGCTCCCCAGCTATTATGTTACTACTCAGTGTCTCAGTGTTACTACTCAGCTGTTATGTGTTTAAAGAAACCCCAGCATTTGTGTGTGTGTGTGTGTGTGTGTGTGATCTCTGCAGGAGTATTTGGATCTCTCAGTACCGTTTGAGCAGTACTCCCCCACCTGTCCGGACTCCAACAGCACCTGCTCCTCCGGAGATGACTCTGTGTTTGCTCATGATCCCCTGCCTGACGAGCCATGCCTCCCTAAACACCACCACAGCAACGGCATCATACGGACATAAAGGCTTCAAAGACGACGGCGGCGGCGGCGGCGGCGCTATACGGGTGTAAACGGCAACGACGCGACAGCGGACATCAGCACCCAGAAATCCATCGTAATAACGGCTTTATGAGAACATAAACACCTTAAGAGGAAGTCGGAGAGGGCTCGGGGGTCAAAGAGAGGTCGCGCTTTTAATCCCCTGATGAACATCTAGATAAGAGGAGGCTCGGGTGTTCCACAGCACTGTTCAGGTCTCAAACTAAACCGCTCGGCTCGCTGCGAGGTCCGAACGTGAAAAAAAGGCTGAGTGTGCACTTCATCGAGGCTACCATTGCAACACGTCCTCTTCCTCATGCCCTTCTTCCGATTATAAGCTGACATTCTGCTTTTTGAAACTCATGCTTTTTTTTAAAAGAGAATTCCTATTTTTCTACTCTGAAAAACAAACCAGTTTTTCCTTTTGACGCTTGGGAATTTGAAAGGTGAAACCATTCCGTGCCTATCAAACAAACACAGGAGCAGTGGAACAGTGAGGACTTCTTATACAGTAGCTCCATATTCGAGTGACGCCCCACGTGTCATTCCATGTAGGACAACTTGGAGCTGATGGGAAAAAAAGTAGTTGATTGCGTCGAAATCAAACTTAAACCATTGCTTTCAAACATATGGCCAGTTCAGTTTTTTTTTATTATTTTTTTTTTTACTCTTATTTCTTTCTTACTTTTTATTTTCATGAGAACTTCTGACATGCCAATCTCTTAAAGCAGCAGAATCCCAGATGTGAGGTTTGATTTGAGCAAATATAGTTGTGCGTTTTTGTATGTATCAAAATTTTCTATTGTAAATAGACAGATATAAATATGTATCATATTGCAGTGCACAGCAGTGTATGTAAGAGAAAAGAATTGATTTAAAAAAAAAAAAAAAAGTTTAAGAACAATGCATTGCAGATGAGCATACATTGTCGAGGTCATGTAAACATTAAATCTTAAAGTTTTATTTGAATTAACATGTATATTTGTAAAGCTATTTATAGACTTAACATAATGATTTTAAGGTCTAAAATTATAGTCTAGGGTTTTGGTACTGTAAACAAAGGTTTTTCTTTTGTTGTTATTGTTGAGTTTCATTTTGTAAGTTATTTACCACAGAGGTACAGCATTTTCTTAGCCAGTGGATTTTTTTTTTCCCCCTTTTATTTTTCTTTTGTGTTCCATCTCTTTGTTTACAGTGGCAGGAATGTATAAACACTATTGGCAATATAGTACCAGCATAATGCTGTGAACTTAGCATCGAACCAGAAGCTGAGTTCTGAGATGAAATGCGAATGCCACATGTTTTACATTGTGTTGACTGTGATCTCAGTGTTAATATATAGAATACAAGGACCACACGTGATTTCTCTCTGGGGAAGAAATCGTCAGACTTCTGAGAGCTAAAGAATTCAGCACTTGCAGATTTTAAGCAAAATTATTTGACTACATTTTCTCTTGTTAGCCCTAAAACATAAAGAATGCAGAGATTTAAATGCTGCTATTATATTTTTATAACAAACTTTAACAACAAAAAGTTAAATAAAACTGAAAAAAAAAAAGGAAAAAAAAAAAAAAAAAAGACATTCTTCCCAGAGCACGAACACTGTGGTCCTGTATGTCACTCTTTGATATGAAGGAATGCTTTGTGGTTAAAACCCCAAACGGCATCAATTAAGTTAGTAGAAACTACATGGTCAAACCATTTTATAAAAGTGTGTTTTATGAATGCTTTTTCATTTATGCTTAAAGAAAAGTGTGATATACTGTGAGGTACCATCACTATATTCATACAAAGTGCCAAAATCTTCCATCTGCCAAACTTTTCTGTTTTAAAATCCGTTAACGAGTTCAGATTCTTTCTTCCTCTTCAAACCGAGAGTGTGTTGCTGATACGTGATTGTCTCTTGCTTTGTGAGTCAAACATTGTATTGTGGGAAAGTTTGGTTGCGTCTCAGGGGTGTCCTTAGACAGTTGTGCATGAACTGGCAATAATGTATAAAGGGACAAAGGAAGAGACAAAGTGATGCACTTGCTGCTAAAAAAAAAAAAAAAAAAAAAAAAAGAATTATAATAATTATATGTAGATTTAATATCTAATGAGTGTAAAGCGCTTTCTCTGTGCTGTCAAATTTATTATGATCGGCCCGTTTTCTTCTCATCAAGTGCCTGGCCCAAAGGGAGGGTTTGATGTTTTGCAAGAGGTTTTGAATGTACAGCCACAGCAGCAGAAACATAAGCAGGGTTTTCTTTAAAACTGATTTCGTAATGCACTTCTTTACTGTTGTTGTTGGATGACAGCAAAGCAAGACGTTCGTTGGGAAAGTTCCGTCTCTTCTTCAGATTAAGAGAGGCTGTTCTCCCTGAAAAGAGGGCACTCTGTGTTTGTTTCACATTTCCTTACTGAAACATGCTCTTTCTCCTGAATGCCTCTCCTCCATATGACCTTTAACCTCTGGTTCACCTGCAAAGCCCCCTATACTCTACTACTGAAGGCCCTGCACCCCTACCAGCGCCCTATTGCTGGTCCTTTCCCCACAAATATTTATTGTATTTATAATTTAGTTTGTTTAGGTGTGCATACAACAGTGTTGGGTTTGTGACACTTTTGTAATTAATCTAAGATGGAGGTAGTACCAAGACGTGTTTTTTTGGGGTTGAAGAGGGTTCAATTCCAATGAAAATGTTTACATTCTCTTTCAGACATCATGCTTTTCCCGCCGCTTTTTGAACTGGCTGGAATGATTAGCAATATGGTCTCACGGCCACATCATTACTCACGACCTTAACGTGTCCTTTCTTTTTAGTTCTATGTGATAGTGCCATTCAGCTCTTGTTAGAAGATATTACAGTTAAATTACAGTTTTAATTTACAGATTTTTACATTACCATGCATTAAGTAGATTTGATATAGATTGATGATTTTAACTAGGAGTGAATGTGATCTTTGCAGTATTTTCTCATAAAGGAAGGTGGTCCAACAGTGCATTCCATGTAGACTTTTGGAGGAATAAAGTTTGCTGAATTAAAGTAGCAGGTCATTCAGCCTCATTCTGTTTCTCTCACCTTCTAACATTGAGACGTGCAAAAATAGTTTACAAACGAGTAGACACAAATGCCTTCTTTGCTTTTTTTCATTTATGTCCCTGCTCTTAGAACATTCCTCTGTATTTCCATTTCACCCACAGTGGTGAACCTACACCTCCATGCTCACAGTCTGTGCCTGACAAAACATTGCTGTTAATTAAAATATTTTCAATAAACACACTACATAAAACAGTGATTTTTTTATTTTATTTTGTGCACTGTTCACCAAAGTATTACTGCTTTTATCTTTCCTGTTTTCCCATTTTCTTTTTACAGACTAAACGATGTTTTCCTCAGTCTAAGTTTAGCCTTTGATTCTAAATTACAAATGTAAATGTACCAGTGTTGAAGAAGAAGAACTCATGTGACCTGTACAGAGCCCTGACCTCAGCCTCACTGAATACCTTCCATTCAGAACGCTCTTGTTGCTGAAGAGCATACCCACACAGGCCTAGTTAATCCATGACGATCCAGAGCCAGACAAATAGGCTAAACCGACCGTCTGCTAGCCGCAGTGAAACATCAATTTTGGTCCACCATTTTGAGACTGTGTCTCTTTAACAAGCTTAACAAAACCATAGATACACTCAAAGTTTATTGTACTAACCTAATCAACATAATATTAGACCATACTGAATTCACAGCTAGCACATTCCTTCTGAAGCTACTACTATTTAATATAGTAATGTCTTAACGTCCATGTTTCACAAAAATTTGGATTAGGCCTAATGAGAATGTAGCAATAAATGATCTAGTCCTTCTGTAAACTAATACAGTGTCAGTTATTTACATTATATAGAATAATCAAAGCATCACATAACAATTAGACATAAGTATAAATTTCTTTATGCTTTATGCTTTATGTTATACTAACATAAAATATGTAGCCAAAGAAAAATAAATCTCCCCGTACATTCATCTCATTATGAGGACGGTATTCGTGTTCTGAATTTCTTAATTCATGTGCAGATTAATCTTGTACCTGTTTGTATCTCTAAACAAGGCATTAAATGTTGAAGACTTTTGATTATCTGAGGACACTGTTTGCATCTATTCTAGATTCAATTAAAGGTTAATCAGTACATATAATATTACCCACTCATCACTCACTCACTCGCTCATCATCTACACCGCTTAATCCTGTATTCAGGGTCACGGGGAGCCTATCCCAGGAGACTTAGGGCACATGGCAGGGTACATCCTGGACAGGGTGCCAATCCATCGCAGGGCACACTCTTCATATAATACTAATATTTGGATTAAATATCAGTGCTGACGTGACGAAAGACGGCGCTGGTTAAAGTGGTACAGTAAATGTCCTACTACTGGACATTTACTAGGGCTGTATCTTCTTGCTTGTATTGCATTGACCTTAGTGCAACTTTTGACACCATTATTCATACTATTGTCCTTGGGAGTGTAGGGAGTTAGTTAGTAACCTAGTGTAAGTCTCTATCCAATGACAGAAACTTTGAAGCACTTTTGTAAGTTTCTCTGGATAAGAGCGTCTGCCAAATAAATAAATGTAAATGGTGAATTCTCTGTGTATACTAAGGAAAGGTTCGGTGATCCACAAGGTTTAGTTTTAAGCCCACTAGTTGTTTTTCTATACATATGCTTCTTCTAGGTATGCATAACTTTTCACAAGCATGTTATTAGCTTCCATTGTTATGCTGATGCCACAGCTATGGTTTTTGGCAAAGACAAATAAGAGACACCAGCTTAATGAAGTTTAGAAATGTGTAAAGGACATTAGATATTAAATGTGGAGTAACTTCCTTCTGTGTAATTCCGATAAGACAGAACCCAAGTGAAAAAAGTATGTTAAGTACAGTATATTAAGTCCTAGCATGCCAAAGCACATTTGAGTGTACTTGCAGCCAGTCTAATGACTTGTATACATGTAACTTGCTATTTTGGAGAATCTAATTTTGTACTAAGTGCATTTAACTTGTAATTAAATTGTACAAACGTACAATTTTAAGTGTATTAAGTATACTTTTCAGTATACTTAGTATACTTAATGTAATGTGGCTGTGTGTGTACTAACGTACATACCTGACCATAGTTAATGAAATTTAAATATGTGTGTAATGTATTATAAGTACACAACATAATTTTTTACTCTGTTACAAATGCACGAGTAATATACTTCTCATTGAATATATTCTCATTGCAGTAGTAGCATGCTGTTGGCCAATTCCAAATACTAAAAAACACACTTTGTGGTTAATAGAAATAGGACACACAGTCTTCTATAATACTGTACTGCCGGTACACTAAAGGAGTTTAGGACCATTTACAAATGCTCAATGCATTTTCTACATTATAACATGTTTTTGAAACACATTTCGTCAGTAATTATGAGGCAGATTTGATTCATGAGTTTAACAGATTTAATTTGCACGAGGTTACAAAAAATATTTTTAAAAAACTGTTAGTTTATTTGTCTTCAACAAAACATCAGGTTGTCTCACCAACACACAAACAGATATATAAACTGATGACTGAACAAAGGCAGACATTAGTATTGGAATATACAGTATTTGTTCAAATCTGGTGTGTTGATTCTACGCAGAGACTCTGAAAACAGGCCGAGCTAAAGTACATAGGATTTAGCAATAACATATTAAACAATACATTAAATAGTTCGAACTACGTACTTCATTTCAAACTACCTAACAAAAACCATAAAATGTAGCTTATGCCTATGAAAACAGAATAATAACGGATAAGAAGTAACAGACGCAATGATGCAGCTTCCAGCTGTGAATTCAAACTAGAAGCGGAGCATAGCAGAGTCGATCCAGAAACAGAGCATGTGCCCGCCTCTAGTTTCTGATTGGCTGGTATTGACCTACTTTAGCAGCTTTCTGATATTGAGCGCACACAAGGGATGGAGTTCAATAGCACATAAATGAGCTTGAACATACAAAAGTGTATACATTACATATACACTGTTACAATGATCATGTTGAGCATATTTTTTTTTTAAAATATGCCAAAAATAAATTGAATGACAAAGTTTTTTTGAACTTACACTGGCCATTCACTTAAAGTATATTTTTCTATAACATATTTTTGTGTAATATAAAGCAATTATTTTGAAGTATGTTCAGAGTATATTTCCAAAAAAAAAAAATGGTAACATCATGATATTATGATACACTATCATAATACACTTTTTGTATATTAAACGATGACACACTTTTTTGTTAGTATATTTTCAATGTACTGTAGAAGAATTTTATATATTTGTAATACAGTGTACTTTTTTAACTTGTATAGATAATATGACTAGGATACAGTACATTACTTTCATGTGAGACATATTGTTAGGATAAAAATATGATGTCTAGCTAGAACATGACAAAAAAAAAATAGTTCATGCTTTTGTTATCTCTAGGTTGGACTTCTATAATGTAATACTCTATGGATGTTCCACTGAATGCTTAAACAAGCAGAATGCAGCAGGCGGAATCTTCACTACACTATCCACACTGCATTGGCTCCAGAGAAATTTTGCATTGATTTTAAAACACAAGTATTGACCGATAAAGCAC
>QMIH01000103.1:22500-51011 GCA_003987875.1 Clarias batrachus
ACCGCCTGAAAGCCCACTTTCTTTCGGCAGCTCCTGTCAAAGGGTCACCACAGCGGATCACTATGTGATCCGCACAGAACCTGGCACGGGTTTTATACCAGCGGCCCTTCCTGACACAATCCTGCCATTTTTTCCAGACTGGGGATCGGCACTGCATGCGGTAGTTGGGGAGCATGGGGTGTGCCGACCCACTGACAGCAGGTGATCCTCAGATCCTCAGATCCACCACTCTTCACCTGGAAGCCCAGTGAAGTCTATGATTAAGAAGTAGAATGTATTTGGTACAACACAGACCTTCCCTGAATCAGGACATCGCTTCAAACTGGATGAAATCATCAGGAGGAGACTGGTCAGAGAGGCTACCAAGAGGCCTACGTCATCTCCCAGGTAGTTACAGGATTTTTTGACAAAGAGTGCTCGTTGTGTGCATGTGACAACAATATCACAAATTCTGCACAAATGTGGCTTGTATGGGAAAGTTGCACGAGAATGTGCCACTCCTCAAGAAAGGTCACATGCCGTCAGGATTGAGCACAACACCAAACGATATGTCTGGCAGAAATCCAATATAGCTAGAACACCATTCCTACAGTAAAGCATGGAGGTGATAATAGCCCGTTATGGGGGTGTTTCTCTGCAGCAGGGACTGGATCACTTTTCAGGATAGAAGGAAAATGGATGGGACAAGATACCGTCAAATTCTTGAGTCAAGTCTGCTGTCCTCTGCCAGAAAGTTGTAATTGGGAAGATGACCCCAAAGCACACAGCAAAACGGACCACACAGTGACTGGAGGGAAAAAAAGGTGAATGTCCTTGCATGGACTAGTCAGAGCCCAGACTTAAACTCTATTGAAAATCTGTAGAATGACTTGAAGACTGCAGTTCACCAACGATCACCATCAAACTTAATTCAACTTGAGCAGTTCTATAATTAAGAGTGGCCAAATATTGCAAAGTCTAGATGATGTGCAAAGCTCTGTGGCTCATCGAAAAGGTGATTCGCTTCACCTGATTGAGTTTACAAGTCATTTTTAGGAGAGGTGACCGCACCTCCAGGTTCCAGGTTCGATTCCCACCTCACGTCTGTGTGCATGGAATACGCATGTTCTCCCCGTGCTTGGTGGGTTTCCTCCCATTGTCCAAAGACATGCTAATTGGCGTTCAAACATTTTCTGTAGTGTGTGAGTGTATAGGCCTGGTCATGGGTATGTCTTGGTTAATCATCTGGTTTCGTAATGTTGTCACTGTCCTGTCGTCATGGTACTATTTGGCTTTGGTTTATTGTCTGTCTGCTACAGGGAGCTGTTTCATTTATGTTTACCTTTGTTTATTAAAAGTCTTAACGTCTGCACCTATGCCTTGCTTGTACTCATCCTTTCATGACATGAGTCCAATGCAGCACAAACCACGCGAAAAAGTAATGCTGGTCACGATAAGCACCAGAACACCCAACGCACCATAACCCACCAGGGCCCACCAGTCAAAGAGTTCAAAAGTTTTTGATCTGGCCTCTAAGATCCCTAGATCTCAATCTTATCGAGAACCCATGGGATGTGCCAGACAAACAAGCCAACACCACTTAGGTCCTGTGGAGCCATGCCAGAGCTGCCTCAACGGCACAAGGGGAACCAAATATTTTGGTAGTTTTAATGTTAATGATTTTAAAGTTATGGCTTATCAGTGTAGGCTAGCTACAGTATTTACTCTCAGTAATAATCACATAGGCATAAAAAAAATCTTGTGCCAGATGGTGGGGTTAAGATGGTAGCTGAAGTGGAGAATATTTCTCAATCTGGTTTCATTACTTTAGGTTGCGAGCAGAGTTACAAGAAAGAACAGCTGATGAATTAAAAGATATACAGCATACAATCTCTTCCAGAAGTATCGGAATGCCAACCAATTTTCTTTTCACCTTTTATTTGAACCCATACATTTTTAGCTGATCAAAAAAAACTGGAAGATGTGGCTGACAGGTGTTTCTTGTTGCCTAGGTGTGCCCTGTTAGATTGATTGTTTATGCATTTCATAGCTTTGAACGTCTACTCTTGGTTTGAGGCTTGGGTTTTATTTCTGTGAAGACTACATTTGGTGTCAAAAAGAATAAACCAATACAAAGACCAGAGAGCAATCTACGGGAGAACAGCTCCCTTTTTTTTAAGCTGAGAAATGAAGGAAAAATCAATCAGAGCCATTGCATAAGCACTGGGCTTAATCAATACAATAATCTGTAATATCCTGTAAAAAAAAAAAAAAAAAAGGGAATCGCTGGTTTAATGCGACCTGACATCGAACAGGTGAGTCAAGAAAAACAGCAGTAGCTGATGACAGAAATATTGTGAAAGCTCTAAAGAAAAAAAAAAGAAAAAAACAAAAACCAGTGGCATTACCAGCAACTTCCACAGATCAGATGTGAAAATATCAAAATCCACCATTCATAAAAGGCTTTAAGAGCAGAAATATAAAGGCTATACCACAACCTACAAACAATTCATTTAGCTGTGGAGACTGGAACTTAAGGGCCACAAATGTCCTGAAACCAAGGTTAACCTGTACCTAAGCGATGGAAGGGATAAAGTGCAGAGATAGAAAGGATCTGAAGCATACAGGGTCACTGGTTAAGCACGATGGAGGTAGTGTCATGGTTTGGACTTGCATGTCTACTTCTGGAAGGGGCTCATTAAAGGGGCAACAAATACATTCTGGGGAAGAAGAAGAGGAAAAACTTCTTCAAAAACAAAGAATGCAACAGTTGGTGCTGTCAGAACTGTCACCTGTTTAATGCTGTTATTCCACGCAAAGGACATGCGAATAAACTTACTGTAAGCGTCATTTACTTTGAAGCTATCTGTTCCAATACATTTACTTATCATAAAAATGAGGTGGTCTTTTACCAAACTACACACACACACACACACACACACACACACATTTAGATGTTATGCAAAAGGCAGCAAAATCATATCGATAGATGATAATATAAACCCGATTACTGAAGAAATCTCACAATTCTACATCTTTTCTGCTTCACAGTGATGTGCAGCAATCTTGCTCGTCATTCGTTTCGGGTTCTGACCCGTTGGTGTGCCGTGGGTCTGTGACCTATTTAGTTCCCGGACCAAAGCAAATCATCAGCTATATCAACCAAAACAGCACACGGACTTTCGACCGAGATGAAAGCCGAGGAGATTAAATGGGAATGCTAAGGACGGCATGAAACGATCGTAGATGTGAAGCGTCACACGGTGAGGAGCTTCAGTCTGGTAACATGCTGGGTCTCCCTTCTTCAGCTTCCAATTGACCTTATGACTAAAATGTGTCTTAACAGAGACGTCTCGTTAGGGTCTCCCCAAAGACAATGCTCAAATCCATGATATGAACAGGCCAAACTTAGAACTGTGTGTTTTATTTCCGTGGGATGAGAGGAAATGGATTAATGAGCTCTCCACTGTGAATGTTTGTGAGAAATAGGTAGAGATAACAGAAGGAGCGAAGCGCCAAGAAGACAAGTAGCACCCTCATTAATAAAGAGGAATGCAGTCCATGGAAGGCGTTCTTTTTTTATACAGCCATTCACCCTAAAAGGTAAAGACTTTGATTTGGTTAGTTCTCCAGTTCAGTGGCAGTTCGGCAGATAACAGGGACTATTCGAGCCCAGTTTAACTGGAAGGAATGTTGTTGTTTTTATTGCTTCTGGCAAATTGAGTGAGATTCAAAGAAAGTACCGTCGACTTATTT
Source organism: Clarias batrachus (assembly GCA_003987875.1). Classification (NCBI taxonomy): domain Eukaryota; kingdom Metazoa; phylum Chordata; class Actinopteri; order Siluriformes; family Clariidae; genus Clarias; species Clarias batrachus. The sequence goes on from QMIH01000103.1 coordinate 26,236, forward strand.
GCTGTGAAATTAGGAGTCATTATTACTGACAAAGACTACTTCCACATGTGCAACCTGCCTCTCCGGCTGCCCAAGGGAAAAAAATGGCTATTTGACAGGTATTTGGCTGTTTGTGCATGCGGACATGTTTTTGTACCTGATAGGGACCAAATGTCCCCACAAGGATAGGAATATCTGAAACAAGATTATTTAGGTATAGCATAAAATTAGCTAGCTGTTTTAATAGTTGTGTCAGTTGAGGGTTCTTGCAAGGATAATAAGACAAACGTGTGTGGATTACTGGGGGGGGGGGGGAGATTGCATCTTTGGCAAACAGAAAAGATCAGTGATGATGGAATTTGTCAGCACACAGCGGATGTTTCACTATGCTGCTAGCACCCAAACACACCCAAACACACTCCTACAAGTCTACGTTATCTGGCAAAATATGAGATTCTATTCATGCACATACAGTATCTTCTGGAAGGTACTGTACACAGCCTGGCCAGAAAAGTCGGCATTTCAAAAGTGTCTGCATTAAGCAAAGAAAACAACTGAGAAAAAACACTAGCATTGGGTTAAGAACTGTTTGATGCATTCTAAAAACCTAGAAGGATAGTGATGAACCATCAGCTCGGTGACAGAAATGTGTTAAACAGAAATCAATAATACATTTAATACATACAATGTATACAATAATACATAATAAATAATAAAAACACTTAAACAAGTTCTTAGTCAAGCCAAAGGGGGAAGACTTTAATTTGCTAAAATTAAAAAAAGCAATAAAAAAAGGTCATGCCGTGTGATTTGTCCAGACTGACCCATCATCCCTAGTGGCTACTGTACACATACTGTAGGCATATTTTTACTCAAAACTTTTATAACTTTTCAAAGTTTAAATAGCAAAAATCTCTTCCTAACAGGAGATATGTTTTTACTAATACTGATTTGACGCTTTTGTATAAAGTGAATAATTTTATGCTATTTAGATGGACTAGTTGGGTTATGTACAGAATGTATTTGGTATGTTTCTTAAAATTAAGAAACAACTCACCTGTTGTTTCTTAAAATGTAAAAAAAAAAAGAAATTCTAAAATAAACGTAAAAAAAAACAAAAAAACACCTGGTCTTGAGACCAACCACTTGATTAATGTTGAACACAAAGTTACGTCCTTGCATGTACAAGCCTCTATGATCTGTGGCTGCTTCAGTTACTCAGGCCTAGACTCAGCAATGTTATTAAGCAATAAAATGAAGTCAGCTGATGAAATGAATGTACTGAATGACCAGGTTATCACAGATATTGAATCTTTCTTCCCTGATGGCTCAAGTATATTCCTGAACATGAATTCCGAAAGAGTGGTTCTGGAGACATGAGGAATCATTTTCACACATCAATCGGCCACCGCATTACATGTTGTAATCAAGGTTAAGGTGGTCCAATGAAATATTAGAGGGTGAGAGGGTGTTTTTGGCCATGGAGTGCATTTTAATTCTGGAGTTTTAAGAAGCCTACATGCAATATGAGCTATGATGTCACATTCAAATAATGGTCATAATTATTATTATTATTATTATTATTATTATTATTATTATTATTATTAGATTTTTTTAACAGAGATGTGTGTTGATTACATTAATTGTAATGAATTCCAGAATTAAAAGGAATAGTTAAATAAATGAATTAATGTGTATATAAATATGTGTAATTTTAAATTCCCAAATAATTTTTGGAATATTTTCCCCTTTTTTCCTATAGTGCACCGTAAATACACTTGCACACCAAAGTAGCACAAAGACTGAATTGTTTCATCTTATAATGTTCTTAGAATGGATAAGGATGCCATTATTTACATATATACAGTAAATTGAAGAAAGTCATTATAATCAGCACTAAATGCAACTCTATATGTAATGCAGAAAATTCTTTCCTATATTTATATAGTTTGCCATTTCTGTAGCATTCTCTAGTGCACAGTATACTCTCTAATATCTAAATACAGTAGTGTATGAGTGAGTGAAGGTGTGTATTCAGATGTGGCACAGATCACCGCTTCAGTCCTGATGTTCTATCCAATGGCAGAAGATGCCTGTGCTAGTGCTTTTTAATCACTTCTCTCCAGACTTGGTTTATTGTGAACATTTTTTTTTTTTTTTCCATTTGCTTTTCATTTGTTCTGGACAGTGTTAAGGGCAAGGGAGGGGTGTGTGGAGTTGTGTGAGAGGGGTTTTTGGGGTCCGTGCTCACAGGGGTTCCTCACCCTGACAACTGTTGTTGGGGCAGAGCTGGTCACTCAATAGAGTCCATTCAGTGTGCGCTTCCTGCAGAACAGAACCAGCGAGACGGAGGGAGAGAAAGAGCGGGAGAGAAAGAGAGAGGACGAGGACGAGGGAGGGGAAAAAAGAAGGAGGGAGGAAACAGTAAAAGTTTTTTTGCACCACTATTTCCTTCCTGTGTGTCTCTGTGCCAGCTGTCTTTAAAAATGAACGGCTGCACACAATGCACTGGCCTCCCTTTCTCAGAATGCCATTCTCTCTGTGCCAAACCGGCCCAAGCGTGCTCAATCAGCACATCTGGAACAAGCAAACACACAGACGCACACATCCAAACAGCACCTATAGGTAAGGAAATCTGGACCACTTGGTGAAAAGAAGAAAAAAAAAGAGAGAGAAACTATGCATACCTGTTAATCCACTGTTTTTTTTTTTTTTTCCTTTCCAGTTTGTCTAGTTGTAAATATGTTCTTATGTGTTAGAGAGCTGGAGACAGAGAGAGAGAGAGAGAGAGAGAGAGAGAGAGAGAGAGAGCCTGCTACAACGCTGATAACACACACAATGTTGGCGAAAGTTGTTTCTCTCTGAAGCCGCCAAATGAGTCTCTAAGCGAAGGAAATTTATTTATGCATTTAGTACCTCGGTAGAAAGCACAATCTTTACACTGATTTATCAAAATGGCAAAATGGTGTAAAATGGTCTGTGCTTTATGTGTCAGTGTTATCAAATATCATTATCTCCTTTTATATTTGGTACATATGGATATGGGATTGAGCTACAGTGTGTGTGTGTGTGTGCGTGCGTGCGTGCGTGTGCGCAGCTGCATGACCTTTTTTCCAGCCTTCTCAAGTTCTCCCGCCCCACTGCTACACTCCCTCCTCTGGCTCCCTATAGCTGCGTTTATCTGATGCTTGCCTAAACAGCCAAAAACCGAACAGCATCCTCTTACCTTAAAGCATTTATCACACCTTGCACTGCACCACGCTCCCTCTGATCCTTAAGCACTACTCGCCGAGCATGAATCAAGACTCTTCTCTGTTCTGGCACTAAGGTGTTGGAACATACTTTTCTTAGATATCTGAGCAGCTGAGACCTACCTCTTCATGAACGATGTGAAATGAATGAATAAATCTTTGTTCGCCATGTTTGTTTTATATATTACACGCCAATGCAGCACACAAATCCAAAAAAAAAAACGTAAATGCCAGCCACAATAGACAAACACCAGAATACCCAGTGCCCTCCAATCACAGGGCCCAGCAGCCAAAAAGCCCAAGACTGAAGACCTGATCTCCAAAATCCCCAGATCATAATCTGATTGAGCACCCATGGAATGTTCCTGACAAACAAGTCCACAGAGGACTGACCACGCAAACCACAGCACCCAAAGCATTGGATGTCAATGTCCCAGTGCACAAAACAAACATAGCACACCCACAGATGTCGTGTTTGCCAAAGGGGCCAGAGCTGCCCAGATGGCACAAGGGAAACCTACACAATACTGGGCATAATGATTTGTGTTGCATTGATCAATGTGTGTGTGTGTCTACTGTGGTTGTGTATTTTTAAAGGATTCATTAGTGATTAAGCAATCCAGGTTGGAAAAGACATTCTCCCCGCAGTCACAGCCACGACACTGGCACTAAAAAAAGGCACCAGAGTTATTTCAGGCCTGGGCTGCTGTCTCCGTTACCTTCCCACACCAGACGAGTTATCGTAAATACACTAATATAGCGAGTAGATCGGCCCAGAATGCTCGCACGCTTCCTCGTGCTAATTCTCCCACTCGCGCACAAACATATTATTGCATGGAGACTGGGGGGGAAAAAAACAAAACAGACTAGGCATTATTGCCAGGTTTGTAAGTGGAGTATGTGCAGAACAGCCCAGCATACAGAAAGAATAATTGAGAGAGAGAACGTTGCCTAGCAACCAGACTAGCTTGGCAGGTGCCTCAGCTGGACGTTTTCAGAGGCCATCCACTCGTTTGCATCTGGTACGGCATGCCGCATACAGACGCACAGTTGTGGAGACGTGACCTCGTGGCTCGTGAAGGTGTCAGCACTGAGAGGCTCGGAGTGCTGGATACAGACAGACAAGGTTTCCGGTTAGGCCATAACGCACGCCTTAGATTTGCCTCGACTAAATTGACTTAACTTAAAACTTAAAAAAGATGTGTTTCAGTTTGTGAATGCTGACATTTAAGAGAAAGGAAAATTAACCAGATTTGGTCATGAAATCATGTTTTGCTGCATAGTAAAGCTATAGTTTGCAGACAATTATTATTATTCAGTTAATTAGTCGTTATTAATTAGTTACTAGGACCAAATTGTGAAGACCAGAGCATTGGGTCAGAGCAACTCCAAAGCTGCAGCTCTTGTGGGACGTTCCCGGGCTGCAGTGATCAGGACATACCAAAAGTTGTCCAAAGAAGGGAAACTGCCAAACAGAGACACCGTCATGAGCGGCTAAGACTCACTGATGCATGTGAAGAGTGAAGGCTGATCCAACAAAAGTGCTAGTGTAGCTCAAATCGCTGAAGCTAAAGGGTTCTTCTAGAAAGGTGTCAGTACACACAGTGCATCACAGTGTTGGTGGTAAAACGGCGGGGGGGGTTGGGTTGGCAGCTCACTCTTTGGTGGTCATAGTGTTACGGCTGATGGGTATATTATGTTAATGTAAAATAAAAAAAAAAGATTTAGCAAAATCACACGAGAAGAGGAGAAAAGGCCTGCGGGTTACAGCGCTCTCCTTACTTACCCTTTCATCGTGTTTTCCCAAAAAGAAAAAAGGCAAAAGGGAAAGATGTCAGAAGAGAGGTGGTCCTAAGAAAGGGTATAGCAGAAAGTGTGTGCGAGTGTGTGCGTATTAGTTACATTAGTCTATTTCCAGCTTCTGCCCTTAAACAATGAGTAACTCCGAAGTAGCGCTTGAGCATGTGAAAGATCAAAGAGCAGAGTGCAATCAAAGAGAATCACAGAAAACATGGGCCTGTTCACTCAGACACAAACACACACATACACTTTTTTTTCTTATTACCCTTGTGAGGACCCTCCAGTGATGAGAATTAATGCAGCTAATTATGCTTATAGTTAAATCTAAGCCTGACCTAACCAAAGGAAACTTTTTAGTTCTTTATATTTTTTTATTTAGTGTATATCTTTCTTTAGAAGTTAATTAAAAGTTACCAGCCTCAAAAATCAGAATTTAAGAGAACCTCAGATTAGAGCCGTTATGAAGACTTTAGAGCATGCATAGCAGAAACATCTCAAAATTAACTGTTCAAAGAGATTATTGATTATTGCATATTTTAGTTGCCTTCAGCATTGTTTTACAGTGTAGAAAGAAATAAAAATCTGGGAATAGCATGGAATTAGAATGTGTGTCCAAGATTTTGACTGGTATTGTATATAAGCTATAAGAGACTAAAGAGTAGTGGTGTAATTACTATAATTTACTGTAATCAATCCCAGCTTCATTGACTCAGTACTTAAGTACTTAGTACTTAACTGACTGAAGTATATTCTAGTACCATAAGCAGGGTTTCCCCTTTGTAAAACCACCACCATTACCATTCTATTATGTAAAATGTGTCATGAAAAGAAAATATTAAAACTCTCTATGTATGATAATTTTCGAACTAATAGCCAATCAGAACTCAATATTGTAACACATTGCTCACAAGCTCACACAAGCATTTTTTATAGCATTTTTTGCGCTGTTTGCATTCGGCCAAGAGAACAGTTCAAGCACAGCTTTACAGATTTCAAAAAGAAGAGAACCGAAGGGATGATATACATACGCATAAATTCTCTCAGCTGAGAGATGAAAACAAAGCATTCAGTTTAATAGGGGAGTTTTCGAAATGACCGACAGTTTTAATGATTATAAAAGAACCGTTCTTTACCCAATTTGTGTAACTTCATTCTCAATTTGAAGAGGTTTTGTTTTTTTCATTAGACTATGTGGCAAAATTGATTTATAAATGCCATAACAGTAATTTGATGATTTGTGTGTGTGTGTGTGTCAGGGGAACAGGACGGACACAATTGCAGGTCTCCTTCAGGGTTTTATTTATTTTTCCCAAGCGATGCCTTGACTCAGGCAAAAAGACAAAAAAAAAAAACAGAAACAAACTGAGCTACTCTCTTGAAGTAAAAACACAGGAGTGCCAATGTCCCAGGGAATAAAAAAAAACTCAGAAGAGGGAAAAGGCCTTGACTAAAAACCCAAAAACAAGAAAACAAAAACCACTCCTAAGAGGGAAAAAGGGTTTTGACTAGGAGACGTGGCTGTAGTTCCTTCGGCGGCCAGCAGGCGATAGGGCGAAGCAGACCAACGGGAGGCGAAGATGAACTCTTGTTCTGGGYGCAAACTGAGCAAGCTGCCATGAACTGCCTGACATCCCTGGCCATGGAGGGCCACCAAAATCGCTGACGGATGGAGACCAGCGATCTCCAAACTCCTGGGTGACAAACTAGCCTGGATGAATGACCCCACTGGATGACTTTGGAGCGCTGTCTCAAGGGAACATACAACTTGCTCGCTGGAACCCCTCTGGGTATTCGGCACTTCTGCAGGGCCTCCTGAACCTCCCTCTCGACATCCCACAAGAGGGTGGCCACCACAACGCCTTTGGGCAGGATGGTGTCAATAGAAGCCGGCTGAAGAAAAGGGACCAGCGGGCCTGTCTAGAATTTAGTCTCTTGGCCGAATTGATGTACTCTAAATTTTTGTGGTCAGTCCAGACCATGAATGGTTGGACTGCGCCCTCCAGCCAGTGACGCCACTCACCCAAAGCCAGTCTGACTGCCAACAACTCCCGATTACCTATGTCGTAGTTCCGTTCAGTGGGGCTCAGGCGGTGGGAAAAGAAGGCGCAAGGATGCACCATACCATCTCGACGAGAGCGTTGTGACAGGACCACGCCCACTCCAACATCGGAAGCATCCACCTCAACAATAAACTGTTGTTCAGGATCTGGAGTAGACAAGACAGGAGCAGAGACAAACCGGGACTTTAATTTATCAAAGGCCTCCTGGGCCTCATTACCCCATCTAAACAGTACCTTTGTAGAGGTGAGCGCTGTTAAGGGTGCAGCCAGCTGACTGAAGTTCCGGATGAAGCGCCGATAAAAGTTGGCGAACCCCAAGAACCGCTGCAGAGCCTTCCGAGAGTCAGGAGTTGGCCACTCAGCTACCACCCTTATTTTAGCAGGGTCGGCTCTGATCTCACCCGCCAAAATCACGAACCCCAAGAACGAAACCAACCTTGCTTGGAAGATGCACTTCTCCATTTTCACGAATAGTTGGTTCTCCAAAAGCCATTGCAACACCTGGCGGACATGCCGAGTCTGTACCTGCAAAGAGGGAGAAAATAGCAGGATGTCATCTAGGTACACAAAGACAAATTGATTTACCATGTCTCTTAGCACATCATTGACCATGGCCTGGAAGACAGCAGGGGCATTGGTCAGACCAAACGGAAGGACCCGGTATTCAAAGTGTCCTGTGGGCGTGTTGAAAACTGTCTTCCACTCATCTCCCTCCCGAATGCAGATTAGATGGTAGGCGTTGCGCAGGTCAAGCTTGGTGAAGACCTTGGCTCCCTGCAAGAGTTCGAAAGCTGAAGACGTAAGAGGGATGGGGTACCTGTTCTTAACCGTAATGTCATTCAACCCACGATAATCAATGCAAGGACGCAGGTAGCCATCCCTCTTCTTGTCCATGGCCTCTCTTTCTGGACCTGAAAGGGAATATAAATGACCCTTGGGCAGAGAAGTGCATGGGAGGAGCTCAATAGCACAGTCATAAGGGCGGTGAGGAGGCAAGGACATGGCCCAGGACTTGCTGAACACCAGACGCAGGTCGTGGTACTCCGCCAGAGCCCCAAACAGATCATCAACCTACACCTGCAACACAGGACAAACAGAACCAAAAAAAGGGGTAGGACAAGACAAGAAACAAGACAATTTTGGCTCCAAGACAAAACAGAATTTCCAGACCAATCAAAATGAGGGCCATGTTGTACCAACCAGGGGTGCCCCAAAACTATAGGAGCACTAGGAGAGTCTAGAAGGTACGTGGTTTCCTCACGGTGATTGCCTGAGACCACTAGGCCAACCTTGGGTGTCTGATAAGAGATAGTAGTAATTAAGGTCCCATTTAGGGATCGGGCAGGGATAGACTCAGGCAAAAGTATGGCTGGAATACCCAACCGTGCGGCCATTGAGCTGTCCATGAAATTACCCTCAGCCCCTGAATCGATCAAGGCCGAGCATGACACTGAAGTCTTCCCGTACTGGACCAATACAGACAAAAGGGTGTGAGAGGAGGGGGATGGTGAAAAAGGAAGTGCTTACCAGGGTCCCCTGCTTCACTGATGAGCTTTGACGTTTTGCTGGGCAGGCTGCTGCAAAGTGGCCTGGCTTTCCACAATAAAGGCACAGACGCAGTTGTTTCTCCTGGGGTGTGAGACGAAGGCGTCCCACCTGCATGGGTTCAGGTTCTCGCAGGTCAGCAGTCGGCGAGGGAGAGTGGGAACCTTCCACCCGACTAGGGAAGTGGACCATCTTGCGCTGGTGTCGACGACAGAGACGAGCCTCGATGCGGAGTGCCAGATTGATGAGATCATCAAGGTCGTGTGGCAAGTCGTGAGTGGCCAGTTTGTCCTGTATGTCCTCCTCAAGGCCGGCCTGGAACATTGCTCGACAGGCGGACTCATTCCAGTTACAGGAGGCTGCTAAGGTCTTGAACTGGATGGCAAACTTCGTGACTGAACGACTTGCCTGACGAAGCCGTGCAAGCTTGTCCGCTGCCTCCTGTCCTCTGACCGACCAGTTAAAAAGTCTCATCATCTCCTGCCGAAGATCATTAAACGAGTCACAGCATGGGGTCCTGGCCTCCCAGACCGAAGTTCCCCATTCACGAGCCTTGCCCGTAAGGAGAGTCAAGACAAAAAACCACTCCGAAGAGGGAAATGGCCTTGACTAAAAACCCCAAAATAAGAAAACAAAAACAACTCCTAAGAGGGAAAATGGGTCTTGACTAGGAGACGTGGCTGGCCAGCAGGGGGCGATAGGGCCGAAGTCTGCTGAACTGCACGGCCGCGAAGAAGAGCGAGAGCAAGCCGGACTCGGGAAACTTCAGAGCAGCGCAAACTAAGAAAAAAGGACCCAGTCTGGGTGAAAAAAGGGCAAAAACACTGAGAGAGGGGGGGGGGAGAAGGTGAAAAAACAAACAAGCCGAAGGATAATGACTTGGAGCCAAAATAAGACACAGCATATACTGGACTAGATAGGACACGAAACAGGCAAGCAGTGGAATGGAACAATGATCTGACACAGGACAACAGACACGAGGGAATAAATAGGGTGAATGATTACAACAAAACGAGGGGAACAGGTGAGTGAAATCATCTTGATAGAATAATAACGAGGAAGTGGGAGGGGTGGTGGTGATGTCACAGAGACACAGGCAAATGGCGAAGGATCAAAACAAATGCCAGGTGCTTGAATAGCCATGTAAACACAGCATACAAGGGGGGAAACTTAAATCATAGAGATCAGACCGGGAGTTTGACAGTGTGTGTGTGTGTGTGTGTGCGTGCGTGCGTGTGCGTGAGTGTGTGTGCGAAAGAGAGTGAGAAAGAGAGAAAAAATACTTGACCACACACATCCCCCTTGGATCTTTTTTTTTTACAATTCAACCACTGATCACAAGGCTCAAACTCTTTAGTTATTTCACAGCCCATAGTCCTAAGTTGCACCTTCAAATTTGAACGCTGCACTTCTCTTATACCTCAACTCTATCAACTCTTCTGAATACAAAATAAAGAAATGTGAAAAGAAGATTCTGACAAGTTAAATGATTTAATTATATAAGATAAGGATTAAAGGTCAGCATAATCATACAAATTTAAATGGAGAAACCAAATGTGCAAAGATAATGCCGCCGTCAGGGACACTGATTTTCATTAGCCTCTAAGGTTAGCATTTCTCCTGGATAAGCCTAATGTCAAACAGATTCACTCCATTTACCCTAAACAGGCAGATGATTTTTTTGCACTTTGAAAGTCTATGCACCCTGGTGTGTTTGTGTTGGGCTGCAATTAAACCGCCAAACTGGTAGTTTTTATGCCACTGAGTCACTCTCTAGTGATTTTTTTTTTTTTTTTGTGGGGTGTACTACGAACAATGGCGAATAAAACTGAGCAGATATTGTTGGAGTTGATCTACTAGATGTTGACCAACAGTTAAGTAACTTTTTTTGAAATTACTCACTCAGCGTCTATACCACTTTATCCTGTAGTCAGGGTCGTAGGGGGCCTGGAGCCTATCCCATGGGGCAGGGTACACCCTGGACAGGGTGCCAATCCATCGCAGGGCACACGCACATACACTCATTCACACACTACGGGCAATTTGGGAACGCCAGTTAATCTAGTCTGCAGGTCTTTGGAATGTGGGAGGAAACCGGAGTACCCAAAGGAAACCAACCAAGCACGAGAAGAACCTGCAACCTCCATGTACACAGAGACAGGAATCGAACCCGGACCCTGGAGGTGCAAGGCGACAGTGCTAACCACTACACCACCGTGCCGTCCTATTTTTTTTTTTTAATTACTGCAACGCAATTGATATTTTCTGGCCTCTTCTATTAGTCCCTCCTCCATTTGGTCCCTGTTTGTTCGGATTTCAACTTGATTGAAAAAATGGATGTGTAGAGGAAGGAGCCATGAATCCATAGAAGAAGAAAGAAAGGCATTGCTAGCATGTGGAATAATCACAAGTCTTCATCGCTATGATGTGTAGATACATTTCTGGGAAGGTGTCAGGGTGCGCTGCTATGCGTGGCCTTGATGCAGAACCATAAATCAACCTTTCACTTCCAAGGACTCCAAATCTGGACAATGCTGGCGCTGTATCATATTTTGAAATACTCTAATTAAATGATGTCAAGTGTAGAAATCCTGTCTACCAACTGAAATGCAAGGTCTCAGTCACTAATTTTCAGGTCTCTCCTTCTAAACTCGCAAGTTGTTTTTTCAATCACTGCCCCTCTGGTGAGGTTGTAAGAGTCTGGGAGATTGGCTGTGAACGAAGTAAAGTGCTCAGTGGGACACTGCAGAGCCGGTCCAGCCTACACACACTTACTCCAGCGGAGGCTGTTGTTTATGGGCTTTCATACCCGCCAAGTCTGATACAGCTACTCGCAACAACACAACCCAAATAAACAGTGAGAAAAAGACGTCCCATCGACACAGAGAATGAGAAAGGGGAAGGGAACAGTTGGTGGAGGACAGCTATGAGAAATAGGAGATCTCTGCTGAAAAAGACAGAGGCGAGAGAGAGAAAGAGAGATGCCCTTGAGAAGCATCCATTATGTAACTTAATCTTAGCATGTTAGACCGAGGATGAGACCGGCATGTCTGTAGGTTAGTATGTGAGTTAATACGGTGTATGTGGAGTGTGAGCAGCTGTTCCTCCAATCAGGCACAGAGATTGGCTATCCTGGCACTGCATTATTCAGCAGGAAGAAAAACTATTTCTCACCAGGAAAGTGAAGAATGACATCCTGTCTCTCTTTCTCTCATACTCACCCAAACACCTGCTCTCAGACACTTCCACACATATAGAATTAAGTGCGTGTTATTTATGACAGCAAACTGAAGATATAAAGGGAGACTGAGAGGGAAGTGAGTCGGTGAATGAGGCACTGTGGCTGCTGAGAAGGAACGTCTTGTCAAAACTGTGCGGGACAAATATTTACTCTTCCGGAAAGACACATTTATCGGAAAGACGCATTCGAACCCCGTCACGACTGTGCCATGTCATGAAGGGAGGTTTCGCACACCCACTCTAGCTGGAAGAAACATACTTTGTAGAGCAAGTGAGCAAAATTGCACTATTGAGGACTTTTTACAGGACCTACAAGAAGGCTGCTGTGAATAAAAAGCTGACGTCAAGTGCATAACGTGCTTTAATACTCGTCACGTATACCATATTTTAAGTTACATAAGACTATAACAGGTGGTTATAAGAGAACAGATGGTGGGAATATTGAGGCTCAGTACAGCAGACGTGATCAACTACCACGTCTACCAGGGTAATGGAAAAGCACTAGTTTAGTTTTAGTGCACAGTGTGAAACAAAAGTGTATTTAAGTATACTTAAAATTCTGTACTTATTATAGAAAGTACATTCGTGAATCCATATTAAATTAACTTTTTTCTCGAACAATTTCCCACAACTTAATTTCAAATTAAAATTCGATTAAAGTTACATTTAAATATACATTAATTGCATTTCGTTGTACCTTTGTGCTTTTTTTTTCATACAACTGCAGTTGCACTCAAGTGAATTTAATGTATGCAGACAGAATTGCATTCCACTTTAAGTGTATTATATTTGTATATTTTCATTTAGGTGTGAAAAATACATTCACTTAAGTCGTTTTCCTAAATTGCACTACTTTATTACTACTTTAAATACATGACTATAAAAATGTTTTATTTTCTCTGTGGCCTCACACTTGCGAGGTCTAGGCTTCAATATTTTGTGCTCCGGTTTCTTCCCACAGTCCCAAGACATGCAAATTAGGCTAACTGGCATTTCAAATTGTCCATATTATGTTAGTGAATGTGTGAGTAAGTGTGTGTGCATGTGCAGTGCTGGTCTGGCACGCCATCCAGGGTGCTCCCTGCCTAGTGTCCCGAGTCCCCTGGGATAGACTCCAGGCCTCCTGCGAACCTATAAAGGATAAGCGGTATAGAGAATGAGTGAGTGACAGTGAGAGAGTACGTTTTCAATAATACACTTAAATTGCATTGAAATTGAATACAAAAAAGTATGATTCTGTATGTAATTTACTTTTTATATTTCCTTACAGCACTCTAAATCATAATTTACAATATGTTGTTTTTTACTTTGTGAATAATACACCTAAGTTGAATTGACAGGAAAGCATCCTTTTGTTTTAGCATTTTTCAAAATGTTTGAAAATACAGTTATTAAACTGTATTTCCTTACAGTACACTAAAGAGGAATTTTTAAATGTTCCGCATTTAACTAAAATGTACTTTTATGCCCTTATGTATGACGCACTTAATTCGAAATATGATGCTATTGAAATATTTTATTAAAAAGGCATGTTTAATGAGTATTTTCGTACGGTGTATAAAAATGAAAAATGCACTTTTAGTACTCTTTAACACACTTCAAATATTAAATTGTTAAAGCACTTCACAAGGGTGGTCTCAGATCCCTGTGGGGAAAAAATGCCGTGTTTTGCAAATAGATTTGCAAATAAATGTGCATATGTACAGTAATGCTAATTCACATGCTTTCTGAGGGAGAGCGAGATGGTGGGAGATAATCATCAGTTGTGCACCATAATGATATAAGTAATAAGACAGCTGTCCCGTATCACTTCTCACTGCTGCATCACACCACCACCACCTCTCACACACACACTGGCATTTGTGAGAAACACTCAACATAGTATACATTGTCCAAAATTATGCACAGACACAGTTATTTTACCCAGTAATAATGTTTTTTTTGGTCATTGATTATTGTTTGAACATTTGTGCAGCCTGAACAAAGGTATCTCACACACTCCGCTCGTAAGTCTAGGCTCCTTAAGATGAGGATGGACTTACAAAGTCTGATAAATATTTTTTTTTAAAATAATTAAATTGAATATAAAAATAACTATAAATGTACGAAAACAGATAAATTCCTTCCAAATGGCACATCATTCCAGCTTTGTGCAAAAAAATGATGATAACTGCTACATCACTTTATTTTACTTACTAATGTTTATTTAAAGCCATCAAGTTTCTGGGTTGTAATCAATTATATTGAAATACGTGTTAGGCTTCATTTAACTAGGAAAAAAAAAAAAAAAACTCGAATCCATCTCGAACTCACCTATAACCAAACAAAGCAAAAGCACACCAATCATTACCAAACCACCATAACACCAGTCTCAGGCTCCACGCTCTTATCTTTGTGTGTTGCATCTAAATAAGACCAAATTCGATTCAATTCACATCTAAGAATAACCAGATCTGTTCTTGGAACAACAGACTAACCAGCACTGCTTGATGATAGATTGGGTTTTCCCTCAGCTGCAATCTGCTTGGCATAGTGTGTTAAAGGATCACCAGAGAAGTGCATTTGTAGGAAGTTTTTGGATTAAAAATGGCAGAGAGACAGGAAGAAACACAGAGCTGGACAGCTGCAGCCAGAGGTTAAAAACGAATACCCTTGGGAAAGTTATCCAGAAAATCAATCTCCCCTTCCTCCTCCTTTTGCCAGCCCTAGTATGAAGCTGTCAGTCTCTCAGTCTCCTATAGCACGGGTTAGAGCGGGGCAGGAGACACGCCTACTAGTCAATTAATCAACTAATTAAACTGCTGGAATCAGGACGGTCTACTGCTTGGTTGCAGAACAGTGATGTATTCAATACACTTCTGGTTTAGAGGATCTTCTCCTCTTATTCTGAAGGCCACTTTCACTAAGGTCTGTGCCTATGTGTGTGTGTGTGTGTGTGTGTGTGTGTGTGTGTGTGTGTGTGTGTGTGTGTGTGTGTGTTTGTGTGTCTAATATTGAATCTGTAGCCAAGGCTTCAATTCTGCTCAGACAAGGAGCAGAGGAACGGTATAGATCAAATTAAAGAAGGCGGTCTCAGATAATGGTGCTCTTCATGCTTTTCACTCTGAGATAGGCTTCTGAAAAAGACGAGCAAAGTGTAAAGGAGAAACGAGGGGAAGCCAGGGGACAAAAGCAGTTAGTCTGGTCAGGCCAAAGAACATGGCCCGCTGCGACCTCCTATTCAGATCTGTGACAGGATGACAACACCCAGCTATGACTAAGATGGAGATGTCGACAAGAGCTGTCACTCTAAATCTCGCTCGCTCTAACACACACCCGCTGTTGACCTGAATATGCGCTTGATTAATGTTACCTATTGCCACTCAGCCTCTTTTTTTTCCCCGAGTGACAAATGGCACCCATGACACACACATCATTTTATGTTGAACCCCCCCTCTGTCACAAACACACACACACACATTCTTGTTGTATATAGCCAAGCTTAAAACTCAGAACAACACACTTTATGCGAGAGTGGAAACTGCCTTTATTCCCATATATAATCCCCTGCTACACTTATCCCAGTATTTCGCTGCATCTTTCACTCCTTTAAAGTCCCAAACATCAGTTCAAGACTGTACAGAGGATGTGGCCATAATTGTTGTAATGTGCAAGTGGTTTTCGTGAATGATCGTGTGTACAGTTTCCACAGACAGATGCATCTCTGCACCGCGAGTTGGCAACAAGTTATCCGTCAATTTTTGAGGATCAGGCGTTACTCAGTGAATGTACACAGGAACATTGCAGCAGGCTCCGAGCCACATGAATATAAACATACAGGCTTTGTAAAAACGTTTGCACCATTCATATGCTACTATGGTAAGGCATCTCATCGCCGCATTGTGCCTGAAGTCTTCTGTAAATGCCAATAAGTTTTATACCTTCAATGGCTTTGTACAGTATATAAAGTGCATAATAGTTGTATACATTCTATTACCGTAAAATAAATGACTAACCATTTACAAAATCTCTTTGTATACCACATGTACAATTATCGCAGACAATACTTTTTTTTAAGCAAAGGAATGGAAATTAAGTGACTACAAAACCTCAATTTTTAAATTGGAACCATTATAATGCCATAATAATAATAATACTCTCAGGATGCGACAAACTTTAGAAAAAGCCTTCTCAAAGCTGTTCTTATGTTGTTTTATACCACGGTAAGGTTGCATGCTCAGATCTGATAAGTAACTGTGCATCATTTTTGAATAACAGCACAGTCTTGTAGGGTGGACATCTAAGATTAATAATAAACGAATTTTCAAATGGGTTGTCAAATATTGGAGAGCTGCAGTAGGCAAGCTATTAAAAATTTGACTTAAACTGGAATAACTGCCACATTTAATGATTCATTCATTCATTTTTTTTGTACCGTTTATCCTGTACAGGGTCATAGGGGCCTGGAGCCGATCCCAGGAGACTTGGGGCAAAAGGCGGCCAATCGCATGTCTTCGGACTGTGGGAGGAAACCGGATTACCCGGAGGAAACCCACCAGGCAGGGGAAGAACATGCAAACACACACACACAGACCCGAGACAAGAATTCAACCCTCGATCCTGGAGGCATGAGGCCACGGTGCTAACCACTACACTACTCTGCCGCCCTCATTCAATGGTTCAAGTGACATTTCATGGTACGATGTTCTCCACCACCGAATCTGAGCTTCACAAAAAGAATCAATCCAGTTCAAACACTTTATAGAAATCGTGCCAGACTTAGTCATATTCGAGTCATCCATCCATCCATTTTCCATAATACATTTCCCATCCTGTTTAGGGGTCTGGAATTCATCCCAGAGAACTCAGGAAACACACCGGATTAGGTGTCGGCCAATAACAGGGCACCAGTACACACACTATTTGGAAACATCAATCATCCTGCAATGCATGTCTTTGGACTGTGGAAGGAAACTGAAATACCTGAGGAGCACGAGGAGAACATGCAAACCCCATGCTCACAGACTGGAGACTGTATCCTTTCCACTTTTTAAAAGTGATGCATATCTAGTCATTGCAGTTAGAGGACTTCCTCAGTAGATCGAAAAATTAGAGCTCATGTGTAAATATTCTGCTACATTAACCAATGGTTAGTCTTAACATCAGAGGCCAATATGAGAGAGAGAGAGAGAGAGAGAGAGAGAGAGATGTTGGAAGATGTCAGCATGTACAGCACGTGCACAAAGAGTGTACCTGGTGTTAGGCACTGGGTTTAAAAGAACGAGACTTACATACATAACTGGGGTTTCATCTGATGTGTCATGACCCAAGTGTCTTCTCTTTTTTCTCCTCATCAAACACTAACGGTTTTTCTTTTCTTTTCCTGTTTTCACGGAACTTGTTTTCAAAGGCTAGCATTTCCTACATTACATATGAGTGGCTGCCAGCCTTACAGCAGATAATAATATAATAATAATAATAATAATAATAATACATTTGGGCTGTGTGGTCACTATAGAATTTAAGCCTATCCTGGGAACCTCATTCCATCAGGCCACCATGGACATACACATTTACACTCAGCGAGTGAACATTTTGCCTCTGAAGTCGATGTGTTGGAAACAGAAAAAAATGGGCAAGTGTAGGAATTGAAGTGAATTTGACACGGGCCGAATTGCGATGGCTAGATGACTTGGTCAGAACTCCAAAACTGCAGCTAATGTGAAATGTTCCCAGTGGTCCAAGGCAGAACTGGTGAACTGGTGACAGCGTCATGGGTGGCCGAGTCTCCTTGATGCTCCATGAGAAGCGATGGCTGGGACGTGTAGTCCAATCAAGTAGAAGAGCTACTGTATCTGAAAAGGTTGCTGAAAAGGTTAATGCTTGTGCAGATGGAACGGTTCCAGGACGCACAGTGCATCGTAGTTTGTTGTATGAGAAAAGTGTGGTCTTGGCCACCAAATTTTCCAGATCTCAATCTGATCCATGGAGGCTCCACCTCACAACCTTCAGCACTTAAAGGATCTGCTACTGATGGCTTGGTACCAGATACCACAGCACATCTCCAGAGGTCTAGTAGAGTCGATGGGTCGGTGATTTTCTTTCGGCAGCAATAGAAGGACCTACTCAATATTAGGCGGGAGGGTATAATGTTATGTCTGACCAGAGCAGGTATTTAAACAGTATATATAATAATTAAAAACGACAGTACGGGCAGATTCCTTTGCCACTTTGAGAAGTTTAACCTTGACACTGTGACCTCTGGTTTCCTTATTAGGGATTTAAACCACACCCTGATGTCTGTAAAGCTGCGTTGTAACAAGTGTGTGAATGTGATAGATTTAAGAAAATATGTACTGAACTTCATCGAGGTGAATTAATAGTGATAGAATTTTTATTTTCTTTTAGGGCATGACTAAGTGATGAAAACAAAGTGTGTGTTCTGAGGCAAGACCAAGGTCAAAACCACTGCTTTGTAACATGGTCTCTATAAATAAAAGAACAAGGCTGCCAAGACATCCACATACGCTACTCTGAAACACACTGCTGTATCTCTGACTTGTATTAAATTACTAAAGAAAGTGGGTTACACACCAGTGACCCATCCGTGCCTTCACATACACACAGACACACACATACACACCCACTGCATGAATAGAAAAGAGGTCACTTGTTGGTGTTTTCTGAATTTCTGTGGCTATCAAAAAGCCAGATTCTCCTCCACCTAACCCATCCCTCCACACATACAGTACACCCAGAGCAATTACTGTGCCAGCGTAGGATCCGTCTGTGCTCCTTCTGCGCGATGGCTGTCAGGAAACTCAAACTGACAAAGTATATGTAATTTATAGAGCTAGCTCTCATTATGTTGTCAGAAATTCATGCAACAGTAACCTAGTACTGCATATTGAGGTGTATATTTAGGTCTTACACTTTCACTAAGTTGCCAGAGAATAACAATTAGTCCTGAAGGCTGGTTCATACTTTTGCATATTCTATGCCGTAGGTCTCACCTGGCGCGTACCCGACAGCGTACCCTATTGCATAGCCTGATACCATCGCGTTTCCTTGTTTCTTTTTCTGCTCTTCTTTTTTCTAACTAAATTAAAACTTGAATGAACATAAACCAAATGAAGGCGAGACTTAGCAAAGACGGTCATAAATATCATAATGTCTCTGTTATTCATTGCACCAATGTTTGTAGTACACCAAAAAATAATACTAGGAAGTGGTGAAAAGGCACAGCACTGCACTAAAGAAACGCCACTGGCCAACTTTGACCCTATAATTGCAGAAATTCCAGATTCACCGCAGACTCACCAGCACGTACAACGCTGTAGGCCGTTTGCGTAACCTACTGTAGGTTGTAGGCTCTGCATAGACTTGAGTGAAAGCGAATCAGGATTAAGGGACTCCGTTACACCAGTTACTTTCTCTTCCCCTTCTTCTTTTCTCATTCATCAGATCAGTGCCAGCTTTAGCTTCATAAAGAACAGCTTCTCCAGGACCTGCTCGACAGAACCCCACCCCAACGCGCACACACACACACACACCCATCCAAACATAGTGCCAAAATTCCAAACATCAATCCCTACTAAGCATGGGCCACATCTCATTCCTGACATGCTGACTGTTCAAATCCCCAAACTCTTGTGTTCCATCACTACTTTTACAGCTGTGAAGGCTGTGAACTGACTCTCCTCCTCCGGTGCTAATGGCATTACAGTGGGAGATCTCTGAATTCTGGTGTGTATGGAATTCTATACTGGGTTTACACAAAGCATCTTATATGTGCATAGCAGTGTGGGTTTGCATTGCAACAAACCCTCCAGAACAACTCTTCCTTCTAAGCATGTTTTGCTAAGCCAGCATTTCGGTGTGGGGCACAGAGGAAACCTCAGCGCCTACAAAGTCAAGCTTGTGGGTTTTCTTCTCTATTCAAACCAGTCCTGTTTGTTTTCATAGATTTTGTGCACTTTTTTCTTTTTTTTTTTTTTTCGTCAATTTTTTGGACCCTCATGACTCGGAGATCATCTTTACCAGCCAATGAGCATTCCCATTGCTGACCGCAGCAACTGGCATGACAGCTCTGTTTCCCAGCCGCCGTTCCAGGGTTCTGGTGACTGCCGGCGCCGCGGCGACGCACGGTAACCGAGGGGAACGGGGAGCGCAGAGGGGCTGTGTTTGTGTAGGAGGATGAGGAACAATATTATTGTAGGCAGACTGTACACTGACTGTGTGGCGAGAAGACGGCTCGACGGAGACAGAGAGAAAGAGGGCGGGAGGGTTAGGGGAGAGAGAGAAAGAGTGAATTTTTGTGTGGTTAGACAGTTTGTCGCTGACAGCCAGTAATGATGTCATCCAACTTGTCCTACCTTGACATAGTTTCTTTCTTTCATTTTCTCTATCAGTTCATCTGCTAGAAATGAGATATTGAAGTATAGATACTATAGGTCCTGGTGTTTATATATATACACCAGGATCTATAGCATCTATAACCTATCCACAAGGTTAAAAACATTTATATTCATAAGGTTAACGTAATAGAATATACATTTTTTAACCTTGTGGATCTTAACTTTATTTTTATTAACCTGATGGTTTCATTCTATACAAAGTGTTCGAAGTTATTAGAGTTTGCTTTAAAGAAAAAAAAAAGTTCCAACTAATAAAATATTATCGAAAGCACAAATAAATTTTAACACCAGGAAACATCACTGCCAAATGCTGTGCAATAGTCAGTGGGCAAAGTAGAAATCTTCTGGTACCTCAATATAAGGAGAGATACCCTGGTTACATGAAGGTACTGTATTACATAAAATGAAGGTAAAATATGAAGTTAAAGTTACATTTCTACACATGTCTCTCTCATTCGTTCTCGCTCTCTCTTTCATGTGTAAATGTACTATTTTCTTCAGGTGGGGATATTACCCCTTTAATTACTATACAAAACTGTGTCACACAACGTCATGCAGAAACGCAGTGAAGTAGAAAGTATAGATATTTGTTAGAAGATGCAATTGAGTAAAAGTAAAAAAAATACACGCTAATAAAAATACTCAAGTAAAGTTACAGTTATCTGAAAAATAAACTTTAGTACAGTAACAAACTAAATGCACTTTGTACTAAATGTACAAAGTAATATTATACAATTTAAGGAAGCATTTTAAAATCTCCAGGGATTTTAAAATGTCCCAACAATTTTGCAACCCTAACTGTAAGGATCTACACTCACCTAAAGGATTATTAGGAACACCTGTTCCATGTCTCATTAATGCAATTGTCTAATCAACCAATCACATGGCAGTTGCTTCAATGCATTTAGGGGTGTGGTCCTGGTCAAGTCAATCTCCTGAACTCCAAACTGAATGTCAGAATGGGAAAGAAAGGTGATTTAAGCGATTTTGAGCGTGGCATGTTTGTTGGTGCCAGACGGGTCGGTCTGAGTATTTCACATTCTGCTCAGTTACTGGAATTTTCACACACAACCATTTCTAGGGTTTACAAAGAATGGTGTGAAAAGGGAAAAACATCCAGTATGAGGCAGTCCTCTGGATGAAAATGCCTTGATGATGCTAGAGGTCAGAGGAGAATGGGCCGACTGATTCAAGCTGAGAGAAGAGCAACTTTGACTGAAATAACCACTCGTTACAACCGAGGTATGCAGCAAAGCATTTGTGAAGCCACAACACGCACAACCTTGAGGCGGATGGGCTACAACAGCAGAAGACCCCACCGGGTACCACTCATCTCCACAAAAAATGGGAAAAAGAGGTTAAAATTTGCACGAGCTCACCAAAANAAGACTGGAAAAATGTTGCCTGGTCTGATGAGTCTCGATTTCTGTTGAGACATTCAAATGGTAGAGTCAGAATTTGGCGTAAACAGAATGAGAACATGGATCCATCATGCCTTGTTACCACTGTGCAGGCTGCTGGTGGTGGTGTAATGGTGTGGGGGATCTTTTCTTGGCACACTTTAGGCCCCTTAGTGCCAATTGGGCATCGTTTAAATGCCACGGCCTACCTGAGCATTGTTTCTGACCATGTCCATCCCTTTATGACCACCATGTACACATCCTCTGATGGCTACGTCAAGCAGGATAATGCACCATGTCGCAAAGCTCGAATCATTTCAAATTGGTTTCTTGAACATGACAATGAGTTCACTGTACTAAAATGACCCCCACAGTCACCAGATCTCAACCCAATAGAGCATCTTTGGGATGTGGTGGAACGGGAGCTTCGTGCCCTGGATGTGCATCCCACAAATCTCCATCAACTGCAAGATGCTCTCCTATCAATATGGGCCAACGTTTCTAAAGAATGCTTTCAGCACCTTGTTGAATCAATGCCATGTAGAATTAAGGCAGTTGTGAAGGTGAAAGGGGGTCAAACACCGTATTAGTATGGTGTTCCTAATAATCCTTTAGGTGAGTGTTTTCTTGCACAATGTGCTCTCAATCTAATCATAACATGAGCCAGCAGTCATTTGAAGAGTTGCAGAACAACCTGAACGTAGCAGGAACAAGAGTTACACATCGCTGAAAGAGATATGAATGGAGCAATGCACAGGCGTCTGTCAGCAGAGAGTTTACTCTCATCAGCAGAGAAACTGAATTTGGTGAGAAGATAAATGTAAACAAGCAACAAGAAAACGACTCATATATAATATATAATATACATACAGCATAACCAAAATTTCACTGGTTTCTGAAGAAGAAGGTGACAGTGCTTACATGACCTATCTAACTGGTTTCCAAACAATGAGTAATGAACCACCGGTGGGTTGTAGGAGATTTTATTTGGGTCATCATTGTTACGATTTATGTCTGCGGTATATCTTTTAGTCACATGGAGCGGCAGTTAGATGCTCTCGCTTCTGTCATAGTTCTGCCTGCAGTAAGAGTGAGAGTAGAGGAAACTAAAACATTCAAACATTAGCATGCTTTAAGAATACATGAATATGAAGTTGTAATTTATCATACGTGGACGGCATGGTGGCTTTGTGCGTAGCACCGTTGCACCTCCAGCGTTCGGGTTCGATTCCTGCCTCAGACATGTGTGTGTGTGTGTAGTTTGCATGTTCTCCCCGGGTGGGTTTCCTCCGCGTACTCCAGTTTTCTCCCACAATCCAACAACAGGCAGATTAGGCGAGTCTCACGTGCGGGAGAATGTTGACCAGAGGTCCTAATACGGTTGTAAAAATGGGAATAAATGCAGTGATCATCACTGGCCTCCATGGTCTCTAGTTGGACTACAGAGGTTTTTATATGGATGGATGGAGTTTATCATATGTAGCCTGCCTCATAAATGGCTGCCCTACCATTCAAGGTAATCAGGTGGTGGGTACCTGGCAATAAAAAGGATGAGTAACACTTGCACGTTTCTCATGATTTATAAATAATGCCTATTGTGAATTTGGTCACAGTGGGTTGTCATTTTTAAAAGTGGGGGGGGGGGGCCGAGTTTCTAACTAGGGGGATGTCCTAATTATAGTTATGGAATCTAAGCATGTTTGGATGAAAATTACTCCTAACCAAAGACATCTCATAGCTGTTCTACCCAACAATGATTTCGCAGCATTCTACTAATGTTGGTCATTTGGGTTGTCTCACGATGTTTTACTCATATTTTTTTTCCCCCCCTCTGTTAACACTTTTGAATGCATACACTCAACACACTTTAATAGGAACAATTGTACATCTGATTTGTACACTTATCAGCCAATTACATGGTGGCAGCACTCACTCACTCACTCACTCACTCATCGTCTATACGCTTTATCCTGTATTCAGGGTTGTGGGGGACCGGGAGTCTATCCCAGGAGACTTAGTGTATGAGAAGGGTACACCCTGGACAGGGTGCCAATCCATCGCAGGCCAAACACATACAGACACACACTCACACTCACACATGTGAATACATATTAACATACCACGGGCTATTTGGGAACGCCAATTAACATAATCTACATGTCTTTGGATTGTGGGAGGAAACCAGAGTAGACAGAGGAAACCCACCAAGCACATGGAGAACATCCGAACTCCATGCACGCAGAGGCGGGAATAGATATACAGCACACTGTATAAAATCACTTATATATATATAGCACAAGAGCTTCAGCTAACGTTCACATGAAATAGCAAAATGAGTGTAAAAGTGTGATCGCTGTAATGTTATCTCTGGCATGGATGTTGGTATTAGATGGGCTTTCAGAAAGTATTTCAGAAAATGCTGGCATCTCAGTTTGATGAGTTTACACAGAATAATGGTAAAAAAAAAAAAGAAAAAAAAGAAGAAGAATAAATATATCCATTCTATTGTACATAAACAGCTTCTTAATGAAAGAGACCAGAGGAGAGGGATTGTTCTGGTCTGAGTTTCCAAAAAGTCAAATGTAACTTCTAATATATTTACTTTTTGAAACCATGGTGAGCAAAACAGCAGCTCTAGACCACATCAGGATCCACTTCAGTCAGACAAGAACGAAAAGCTGAGGACTCGCTCTACCTGGACAGATGAAGACTGGACACCATGATGGAAGAGCCTGGTCTTCTGTCTTTTGTAGATCAGGGTTCAGTGTTTCCTTCATGCCAACATTCTTTTCTGGTTGTAAAGTGTGATTATCTGAGTTACTCGCAGCCTCATAGCAGCTCAAACACTCTGGCCATTTTCAACTGACCGCTCTTATCAATAAGGTGCTGAACTTTCACTCACTCCATGGTTTGTTGTTTTTTTTACACTGTTGCAGGGACTGCAGAGAGAGAGACGTTTCCGAAGAACACAAACCAAGCCAAACCAAGTATCATCAACTACGCCATGATCTAAGTCACAACAATTATTACTTTTTATTATTCTGATGTTTGATGTGAACAAGAATCTCCGAGTGATGTTGCTTTACATTTATAAGAGTATGGGGG
>QMIH01000103.1:53298-92266 GCA_003987875.1 Clarias batrachus
TAACAATAATAATAAATCATCTTCATCATCATCATTAGTAGTAGTAGTAGTAGTATTTATTTTGTTGTAATCATATTTTAAGAAACTGTAGATTAATTCTACTAGATTCAGGATATTTGTTCACTTGCAGAGAGATCGCTTTTTGCAGCGTAGCAGTTCTATATTGCAAATCACTCACAATGTATGAAATATATCCTTTATGCAGATCCTAGATCCGAGTGCTGAGTCAAGTTGAATCCACACATATAAAGCAATGTCAGAATGTATTCCCTTACATGAAAAACCAACTAGTAATCAGATGCCCTATGACTCCATGCATTACCGAGTGTATAAACTCCCTTTTATGTACGACTCGCACAATTACAACACTGCACTGTTCCAGTTCCAGCTGTGTTTACTACTTAAAGACATTACTGAGCATTACTGTGCACTGTATAAAGCAAAGGACCGGCTATTAAACAGAACCGAGGAGGGCAGACAAGAAGGAAAGAGAGATGTGAAGACAAGCAGGACCGGTAGAAGTTCACTGCGTATGCTGCACATGCCCAGGGATTCCCAACACATCCCAGACATGCTCAACCTTTTCACAAACAGACAGGAGAGAATGTGTGTGTGTGTGTGTGAAAGTGAGAGTACAAAAGAGAACACAGATTGTAATTATGCTTCCTGACTGTACAGGCGAAGCACTCAATCTATCTTCAGAGCATGAAATGTCTCAGTTTGAACAGAACCGTAGCGCCGTTCCTCTCGTAGAACGCTCTCACATATAAGCAAGGATCCTTAACAGAGGACATACTGTACACTGCATGGGGGCTCTGAACATTACTGCAATCTAACCTATCCTCAGACTCAGCCGGCAGAGTGTGGCTTTACAAGGCAGTGGAGATGTTGAGCTTGAGAAATGAGAAATAAGCCACTTCTCGAGCACTTAAACAGCTGGATTCAAACAGCCTCACATGCAGCACACAATAAGCTACTGTAAAAGCAGGTAGGTGTTTAGTGCAACCATATCAAGTCTGCACAGGTTGTTATTTTCTTTTAATCATTTAATCAGTCTGTGTGTCAGACAGCTGGAGACATGCATGATATGCGAGACTTGGCACCCAGCTGGTATTTGTCTCTGTCATGTAAAAGTTGGGTGCGCTGATTTCGACCGGTGCAAACATGTACAATTTGGCGGTATTATCGCTGCTCTGTCAGCCATAAAGTAAGAATCATCGGGACTAATTAGAGCACATTCACACAATAAAGCCCAAATATAGTATAAATCCTGTATTATACCATTATTGTTGTTATTTCTCAAATGTATTGAAAAATAACTCTCATTTCAGACCTCGACAGAGATTTGCTTTCTGATGGGATTTTTTTTTTTTTTTTTACTTTTATCCATTTCTCATCAACACTCATTACTTTCAAGGTGCATTTAGAATTTCGCCCCATTTTCCTGCAAACGATGAGAACAGACGTAGCCTCAATTAGGTTCATCATTTACTTTTGTGTACACTTTTTCGGAAGGCTACCAGCTGTGTTATTCATAATCTCCAATCAAAATTCCCCACAAGACTTTCACCTGCCCCAGTACTGAACCAAACTCGGTCTGCAAATTGGATTGCTTTTTATAAGTGCACTCTTAGGAGGGGGGAAAAAAAAAAAGAAAGTGTTTCTCAAGGTTTCTTCGCTTTCTAAAGCGAACTGTAGCAGATACAAAAACTCAGAGACTCTTATTTCAGAACCTTTAAGAGTCCTCGAAAATAAAGAGCTCAAAAGACCGGATCGAAATCCAAGATTGCCTTTTAACACCAAATATGATTCAAGTCAAATTGATTCGTCGAGTGCAAACATGATTTTTTTTTACATTTTATTCTTTTTAGACGTGTCCATCATAACACATATAATAATAATAATAATAATAATAATAAAAAAAACAAGACACAAGATGACAGTACTATATCCTTTTCGTATAATCTAGTTGTTCCTAACTGCACATTTCAGTGTTTTCTCTGCTCTGTCTCACACGTTTCAGTTCATTAGGTGATTTGTAACTCGGTTGTCCCTCCAGGATTGCACCACAGTCTGATTGTGAAAAGGTTCTCTATGATCAGACACATCACTAAGAGGAGCGACTAGAAGTACAGTACTGCTGTAATACCCAGCCGAATCAGCTTCACTCCTTCCCACTGAAAGGTGACAATCTCTGCCTGTGTGTGTGTGTGTGTGTGTGTGTGTGTGGGTGTGTGTGTGTGGGTGTCTTTAAACAAATCACTACACTGCAGGACTTGAACGTGCTTGAAGTAGATACTCATCTTTAACAGCAAAAAAGACACGTTTACAGTTACGTTTGTCATTTTATTAATATATCTTTAGCGAGCAGGCCTAACTGTAAACCACCTAATGGAAGTCATGAGAGAGAAAGAACAAACATACTGTAGTATTACTGATATACATACTAACAGCATTGACTGCTTTAAAAAGAGTGCTTTATTTGGACTTATTTCACTTTCATTACATGCACTTCAAACTGCGGTGGATTGTTCTGTCGGATGAAGGTGCCTATTTATAATGAAGCAGAGTTACTTAAATAGTGAACATAATCGAACCTCGGCTGTAAGAACAGAACATTACTGATGCCAGAGCTCTCAGGGGGCAGGTAGAGCATGCATATTTTTGGACCAACATGGAAAAGATTTGCCATACCACCCACTTCAGGGCAATACCTATTTGCAACCCAAGTGCAAACACAAGCTACAGAAGCAAAATGCAGAACCTGCATGAACCAACAAATCGAGCATCTCTGACTATTTTCTCACGGACGTAGTTATCAGTAGACTTAATCTGATATCACGTTTTTGGTCTCCAGGTTTAAAAAAAAACAGAAGTCGATAAAACAACCCTGCAAAGGTCTTTCCACTGTTCCTTTCATGAGCACTTCTTAAATACACTACGCCTGCCTACACCCTGATCAGTTCCCTCGGTGCAGCGGCAAGACGCGGACAATCTGCAGTTCAGTAACGGCAGCTGTCGCGGGATTATCCTGACATGCAGGATTCCAGTTTTCTGTGACTGACTCGTGACTAAGAGCTTTTAGAGGATCTGCTCCAAGTTTATTTGCACGGCTTTATGTCTGCACGCAGGTGACTCACGAACACAGGGTCATAATAAAAATTAAAAAAAAAAGTCATGCAGGAGTATACATACATTCACTGAACACTTTATTGTGAGTACCATACTAATACTTGGCTCTCAAAACAACTTGAATTCTTCATTCCTTTGAGCTACTGGTTCATGCCTGCATCATTTGCACTTTCTCCTGTTCTGTCAAATGGGTGCTATTGGGATTGGCCTGAAGTGTATCAGGAAAACATTCCACATCATTACTCTACCTCCACCAGCCTGGACTGTTGACCCAAGGTAAGTTGGGTCCATGGATTTATGCATTTAGTCCCAAAATCTGACCACGATCTGTGTGCCTCAGCAGAAATCATGAGTCATCAGGTCAGGCTTTTTCCCCAGTCTTAAACTGTTCATGTATGGTGAGTCTGTGCTCAATGTAGCCTCAGTCAAGCTTTCTGCTCTTGGCTAACAGAAGTGGAACCTGACACGGTCTTCTGCTGGTGTATATAGCTCATGCACCTAAGGTTTCGAAATGTGCAATACAGAGGCATTTCTGCTCAACACAGTTGTACAGATTGTACAGAGTGAATAAACGCAGCCTTTCTGTGAGCTTAAACCAGGCTGTTCTCTCTCCATTGACCTTTCACATCAACAAGGAGTTTCCATAGCACCATTCTGAGTACATCTGATCTATATTATAATACATTATTTGGCACCAGTAATCATGCCATGTTCAAAATCACAAAGATCACAGCTTTCCCCTGTTCTGTGAACATTGCCTGAAGTGCCATCATTTTATGCATTGCACCGCAGTCACACAAATGCCTGATTATAACTGCATGAATGAGTAGTTGTAGCAGCGTTAGCAAATAAAAATAAAAGTGCTCAGTGAGGGTATAATATATAAGCAGCAAAGATAAGTGATGACACAAATGGAAAACCTGTAAGGCATAAATAGGAAAACATTTAAAAAGAAGGAAAGACAGGAAGGAACCAAAAAAAAAAAAAAAACCACTATCAAAAACATGAATGAATGTTGTGTGTTAAATAATAATAATAATAATAATGAGAAGAAATCGAACAACACTTCTCAGGAATCGTATTACCTCTTGTTTTATTACCTCTTGTTTCAAACTGGAACGACCCGTTTCAGAATATGGATATTTACATGAGAATCAGTCATGGCAAAATTATAAGCTATTTATTTTCATATGTTTGATGACAATAGACATTCAAAGAAAGCCACACTTTTTTTTTTTGGTGATTTAAAATACAGTACCAATAGCTTCACCTTACCTTTCATCAACAAGCTTTTTTGTTGTTGTTGATAGATTTAATTGTAATTCCATTTAAATAATAGCAAAACCTAAATAGATAATCAAGCTAGACATTTAAAATTTTTGGTAAACTCTGTCATAAGGAAAATAAATTCATTGAATTTAATCACTAAAAGCCAATTCACTGTACACATGGACAGGTATAACATACAGGTACATCAAATCTACCAGGATTCAACACATTTGAATTCATATTATAATAACAGGGTACTGAGATATTTGCACTTAAAAAAAAAATGCATTTAATGGTTGATATTCAAACTTACATTTTGCTTTAACAGGTTATCTTTTTACCCAATCAGTTTTCGGCTAAGGATAATTTTATTTATTTATTTAGTTAGTTGTACAGCACAGAAAATCAGTTAGGACAATTACCTTTTTTAAAAAACACTTTATCCTTTTTTTGGCTAATTTAAAAAAAAAAAAACTCTTCTCTAGAAGAAGGAGCACATTTCAGTTTATATTACTACTCTAGCTTATCTTCATAAAGGGCCAGTACACAGGTTTAAACAATTACCCTTGTTCAGGACAAGCCTAATTAAGACTGAACAAAAAATTGGAACAGAAATTTTAACAATAATAATCTAACTATTTCTCCAGATTCTTCTATTAAATAAATGTAATTTTTAATTAAGTAAAAACTTTGGATGAAGTAAACAGTGGTTACATCCTGGACAGTTTTACCAGACTTTCTCCTCTTTAATTTTGCACAATTTTAAGTTCAACAACAACATAACTATGCTTTGTAAAATTCTTGGTCAGACCCTGTGACTGCACATTAACGCTGGAGGACAGTAGTGCACTTTCAGGGTACAGAAATTCCATGTTAACTCTCCCCTCAAAAACTCACCCAAATATAGTCTCCTGCCACTTGATATACGACAATCGCTCTCTTCCAGTTACAAACTCGCAAGCTCACTTCCCTCCTAACCTGCAACCCTTTACACAAACATTCCTGAGTCCGGGTCGCAACCTCAAAATAAAAATAATAATTAAAAAGAAAAAGATCTTAGTGCAACTGTAAATCCGTACTTTTTGCTCCCTTTAAACAACAGATAATGAGATTTTAATGTGCAATCAATTCATGTGGTTTAAACGCCATACGTAAGCTGCACAAATACTAATTCTTACTATGGTAAAGGTTGACCTCTGACCTTAGACAAACGTTAGAGAACGGCACCCTGACTCCAAACCAGAGCTCCGTCTGTCTCGCTGATGCAACACAGAGTCGGTGCTTTCAGGTCAGACACTCTGTTCTCTCTCGGTGACATGTTTAGGAGTGCGAGTGATGTATTCACTGTCTGCTGTGCCCTGTGCAACTATGTTATGCTGACATAATAAAATGTGTGTCTCTGTAACTGCTAGCTACCCTCTCCATGTATGGTGCGAGTGTTTACCCAGACCTTGAAGTGACTGTACCCAGACTGGCCTCACCATACTGGGTCTGAGCCGAGACCGAGATACCGCAAACTTGTCTGCGGTGCAAAGAGCTCACTTCATCTTCTCTGTTCTCTCACAACTACACACACATTAAGCACCCAAAGAATTCTTTCACCATCTATCCTCTACAGATCCTTAAAGACCTGCAGTCTATTTAATAACGGCTCTGCAGCTTGCATTTGTTCCGAGGTTAACTAGACCCCTAATAAACGCGTCCACAAAACTCCGCGGTTCATCAGAGGCTCAAAGGGAACACTGTTAAAATGTTCATTAAAGAGAAGGCTGCGGAATTTTGTAAATCACTGACATTACCAGAAAATGTTGTTTGTTCACTCAAGGCCATGACAATGTAATAGCGAAAATAAAATAATTACGTCGCTAAACTATACTCACTCAAACCGCTGGCCTCTTGATCAGTCTGTAGCAGTTGCATATTGACCTTGGGTTCGGTGGAACCTTAGCGAATATACTTTGGTTTCTGGACAAATACAATAGCGCACACTGAGCTACACTTGGCAGCATCTGCTAAGTGATTAAACGCAAAAGGGCCTGTTTTAAATAAAACGACACAAAATGAATAGATCCAAATGACAACAGTGGCAGTGAAATGATGATAACCACGATGGCGCAATTGTGCAAATTAAAAATAGCGAGTCAGCTCACATGAAGTGACATCACTGCCGATTGATGGTTAGATGGTGAAATAAATGTTAGCTTCTTTTTTTTTTTTTTTAACAAACAATTGAATTACTCTTATTTTTCAAGTATGAAACCAGTGGCTACAGCACCAGTGGCTCCTCTGTGCGTTCCTGCTCCAGGGTAGCGTGCCATGACCAAATTAGTTTTGCTGAACTTTAACTGCCTGCTCCTTTTCAGCCTTCTCCTTCGCTTTTTCCTTTTCCACCAGCTTCTCCTCTTTCTGCAGCATCAACATGATCTCCGCCACATGCGCGGTGGAGATGTCTACATCCTCCTTATCGATCAGCTCCACCACCTAAAACATATGCGCATGTTGAGAAGCCCAATGAAAACAGTATCGTAGCATGTACGTATGTAGAGTATATATTATAGATTCAATACATTTTCACAATATATTTATCAGATATGTGTATGGGAGAGGTAGAATACTTCCTCTCCCCTTGCAATGACAAAAATATAAATCATATATATAGTTTTCAAATGCCTGTGAGCACATGTATGGGCGACAGGGCAGACGTCTGAGTGTGTTATGCCATCCTCTAATGCTGCACGACCAGCTATCAAAAAAAGATGCCATCGGCTAATTGATGTTTTGGAGGAATCACGCGTTCGGAGCGCTCCCTGGGTGCCTGGCTGGTAGACAGGAATTGGCAGGTGAACAAATTGAGGAGTAAATTGGTGAAATATATATTTTATATATTAAGGGATGTTTTTTTTTGTTGTTTTTTTGGGGAGGGTATGCAGGATTGCATTTTTCCCATAAATAAGATGTCTTATTTCCCTTATGATATTATTTCAGAGCCAAGATGACTCAAAACTAACACTGGAAGACTGGAATAGATCCAGATCTATGACTACTTAAACTATTTCTTTGGAGCCATCTGCATATTAAAACAACAGGTCTAAGACATGAACAAATCATCTTATATTAAGTGAGAGTGATGCAAGGTGCGAGGCAGTCAATTAGAGCATTTGCTGAAGATTATATAAAATTTTAGCCATGGATACAGACTTTTGGATCCACCCTATTTACAGTGATCAGCCATATCATTATAATGCAAAGCATTACGCCCAATATAATGTCGCCTGCCATTGTGCCACCAGGACGGCAGCACTAGGCTCTTTGCCTGCTGGGCCGCGTGTGTGGTGGGCTGTGGTACACGGGGTGTCCTGATACCTTTCGCGCATTTACTTTATTTTAGGGATTTACTAGTATTATAGTACAGTTTACCAGTGGTTAATTGATAATGACTAATGTGTTAACGTTATGGCAGATTGGTGTATAGGCCTTAAGGCGTTTAGCACTTTTTTTGGTTTTAAATGTGCTTTATAAACAAAATGTAAAAACAATAATAACTCGCGTATAATGTAAATGTTAACATGGTTTTCCAACACAAGCTCTCTGTTGAATATCTGCTGGTAGCAGCACAACCCATTGTGTGTTATCCTTTACGTACCATGCACCTAGCACAGTATAATCGGTTACCTTTATAACGTCATCAATGTCTATCTTGCCATCCTTGTTTTCATCCAGTGCGTCGGCGATGCTGAGCAGCTTATGCTCTGGAATGCTCTGGATCTGCCTCATAACAGCGATGAGCTCATTGATGCTGATCAGATTCTCCCTACAGGAAAGCAACATGCAGCGTTCAGGAAGCATTTACACACTAAGACAATGGTGAAGTAAAATGATGGAGGAGGAGACAGCTGGCCAATAAAACTCATGCAATCTCAAGGAATTACTACTATACAAGAGGTTCTCAAACCACTTCTGAACATCTTTTGTGTCAATTCTCCATGTAAATGATTGACGGTATTCATATTCAGTGTTTCTATAAAATGCCACATTTTAAGCATTTAAGAAATAATGGTTTTTTCCTTGCAGGAAGGATAGCATTTCACAATATGGGAATTTTTTCACTTCAGCACAGGAAAGGAAAGCAATTATACCTTGTGTGGTATTGAGTAATGTATTGATTCGTTCTTTTATCATCATCATCATCATCATCATCATCATCATCACTGAGAACAATATGTATTAAAACACTGTTGCTCAACACAGACCTGAACTGTGGGTTCATATTTCATTTGTCAAATTCACAAGATTAAACGGAAATTTCATTCAGTTTAAACCACCAATCCAGACTAAAGACGAAGATTAAACACAATTACTTTCAGGCAATGAAAAGGTGTATGATATTAATCATAAGACTTTAAAGTCATAAAAAAAAAAAAAACCAAATTAATTCACCCATTAGCACCAAGTTAGTAAGTGGCAAGCAAATTCATTTGTGTCTCATCCTGACTGTTAAAATAAACTGCTGTAATAAACTTTGAAAGCAAGCCAGGAACTGTATGTAAATGACTTCATGACACAAAAGAACTCACTTGAGAGGCTTAAACGTCTTTCCTTACCTTTGTAAGTCATTACATTTCTCAAAGAAAAATCTATAAAGAAGAAAACAAAAGAAAACAACAAAAGGTAAACTATTAATTAAATCCAGAACCTCTTTTAGAATGAGCTCTGTTGAAGCGGTCCTCTCGCCACCATTTTACTGAGGATAACATCACAGATTGCACATACATACAGTACATACCAGTTAAGAAGAACAATACTATAAAATAACACACATGGCATTAGGTAATTGCGTAACAAAAACAACAGATGTCATTTTAAGATATGAAGGTCAGATGTTCTGGAATAGTTTTTGCAACAACAGTATTATCAAGTGCATTTGCAAAACCCATCAAGAGCATAAGTAGCAGAAACATCTCAATATCAACTGTTTAGAGGAGATTATTGCATATTATTGGATGCCTTCAGCACGGTTTAACAGAAATAAAAATCAGGAAAGACCAAGGAATTAGTAGGTGTGTCCAAACTTTTGACTGGTACTGGACATCCACACACTTGTGCGGTGTCTGAATTCATTCCCTATTCATACATTTTTCTGTAAATCACCCATTTTATAGTCTGATATTATATTGATATGATATTCCCTGGATATTTCACTACATTATTACTTTAAGTGCACTGTAAATCCAGGGTACATCTGATACACACGTAGAAGCACTGACATGGAGCACTCTACAGAAATCAAAAGCTAAAACCTTTAAGCCAGTAGGTACTTGCAGTGGTAGTAGCATTTAATAAAGAACACTGCTTTTTATTATGTCTGTATTTTTCCAGTTTTGGTTTCTTGAGTTCGGTTTATTTTAGTCATTATTATTTGAATTGCTGATATAAGTGCTATCTGCTATCTACTATATGGAGAATTTACTATATAATGCATAAAGGAGTGATTTCAGACACACTGAATGACTACATGCACCAGGATATTCCAGATTTCTTCCCTTTTAAAAGATGCATTAAAAAACTATAATTACTCCAAAACATTCCAGTATTATTGGCTGATTATTGTGCAATACTAAAGAGACAAAGAGCTCATTCACAGTAAATTCAAACTGGGTTACAAAAAGTGAAAACTATTTCACTTCTATTAAATTTCTATTCTATTTTTACACACATTCTTCACTTTCATGAAATCGTCATTATTTAGCCTGATTTCTTATGCTACATGGAATTCATATAAAAATCCAATGTATGATGATTATGGATATAAAAAGTACCCACATACCCACTAAAATTGTATGTTTTGGGATTTAAAAGAAACTTAAACCAAGGTAATTCATGCCTGATCCTTTTCAACCTTTAACATTATCTAGCTACTCAACAAAAATTAATTGGAAAACAATTAGAAATGTTTCAGGGAGGGGAAAAGGAAAGGACAAAAAACTTACAATAACCCAGTGTGCATACTGTTCTGTCATATGGTATGTGACTGCACTCCAACCACTTTCAAACTTCTGTTTAAAAGTAATTATTACACATCTCATCAGTGGCATGATTCCCATTAATCCGCCCAAATGATCCGCTTTTCAGTAGAACAGAGGTACTAAAGAATTTACCAAAAACTAGATGTACTATGAAGGTCATCACCACACTGAATGAAGAAAATAGGGCACCAGACAGTACCAAGGACAGGCTGTCCCTTTAAAAACACTGAAAGCACAAGGCAACTTATTAGATGGGCTGCCAAGAGACCTGTAGCAACATTACAGGAGCTGCAAGAATGTGTGGCAAGTAACCTACCTAAGCAACCTAGGTCATTCCTTATATATGACGACAACCTCTCACATTCTTCATATATCTGGCATACAGGTAGGGTTGATAGTCAGAAGCCTTTTCTCAATAAAAATAAAAAGACCTAGGTAAAAAAAAAAAAGGTTTAAAAAATCAGCTTATCACTATGAAGCATGGTGGTGGCAGCATCATGCTATGGCTCTGCTTCTTGATTTATTCATGACTGCCTCCAAAAACAATTTATTTCAGACATAAAAACCTGCAAACCTCTGTTAGATGGCTGAAGATAAAAACGGTTTCCCATTCTAACATGAGATCGACTCAAAGCACGAATGCGAGTTAACAAAGATCGACTAGATTAGACGACAGATCCTAGATCTAAACCCTAGCGAAAACTTGTGGAATAACATGAAGTTGATAAATCTGGAATGTTTTTGCAAGGAATAAATCTGCCAAATACAGATGTGATGAATTACATGCAACAAGTGCTTTACTTAAGCATTAGTTAGAGGTTATGCACATTTAAAGCTGTTTGATTCAATCGATTATCCAATTTGATCAATATTGTTGATTGATTTAATTAACTGAATTGATGATCCCAATTTTTTTCTCATAAATAATAGTTTTAAATAATTAGGCACTCTTGCATGCATTAAATTGTCTAAACCTGACAAATTCCTTAAAATATGTAGTAGCTTTTGCAGAAAATAGAAACAACTTGGAGACAGCACGGTGGTGAATTGGAACGCCATCTGGGCGTACCCAGCCTCATGCCCTAAATCTCTTGGGATTGACTCCAGGCCCCCTGCAACCATGTATACCGTATAGGGTGCAGAAGCAGTATAGAAGATGAGTGAGTGAATGAGAAAACACCTGCAAATGCTTTTCTGCCAATTTGTTCGTTTTGTGAGTTTAACGATTTGATCTTCTTTTGAGTTTATGGGTGTTTGGTGCACTACTGCCACCTAGTGGACTGGAGTGTGGACAGAGGAAAAAAGATTGTTGCTTTGTATGAGACGTGACCTTTAAACAATCAATGACATTATGTTACATGAATCATTAATATTTATTAAATACGGTTAGTCGTATTTAATAGGTACTGGGTCCAGGAGATACAATGTTACAAAAATACCTAGGTGATGACCCTATTTGTATTGAGATTTTATAAATATTCAATATAATTTTTTTTTCTGATTTGGTGAAAAAAGAAAGTAATTCACCTCACAACTACCACTCGAGATGCTGTGCTGCCTGCCAACGTCTGAATAGCTTATAGCACATCACCTTTAGGATTAAAGAGATATTGTGATGTTTTTCCACGCCGAATGCAAACATATATTAAAATTTTATTTGTTAACAATTGATTCTCGAGTCAGTGGGGCGATACTTGAATTGCCACACAAAAGATACAAAACTGAATTGATCTTTAGTTTTTAATACTTCAAATCATGTGAGATATACAGTTTAGTCAATTTTATGGCGGTTGAATCGACCTAAAAATCACAATGTCCCAAAATCCAATCTAATTCACACCAGGTTATTATATATTTTGTTCCTTATAAGGTTTTTGCTTTACACAGAAATTTTGTTTGTTTGGTATATCACATTTGGTGTAAAAGGACGTGACAAGATGTACCTTGGTTTAATTTTTTGGCGGCAATTATGGCAACAGGGATGATGTAGTCTTTTTATATCCACTGTACTTGCATTTATGGAAAACCCCTTTAGTTGTGACATGGATCATTTGTTATTCTTTAGAAAACACTGTTCAATATGTTTCTATATGCAACAGCAAAAACTCATTCTGACCGGATTACAGCCCGTATGTACACACACACGCACACACAAAAAGAAACACAAAGAAACAAAGATCATACTTTCTTACCCAACTGGTGGTGTGGTTTTACCCTCCATCTGTCCATCGAGCACCAGCTTGTCTTTCTCTAACTCGTTTATGATCTTATCCATGCGCCCGATCATACGGTTCACCCGGCGTGACAGATGTTTACTGGCTTTAGACTCCTCCACCTCTTTCTCCAGCCCAGTTTTCGAAAGCTCTTTCTTTATCTCCTCCAGATCCTGACACACAACCACAACAGATGATGAGTGTAAGGGAGATAACTTTTGAAACAAAATCAACTTTTTAAAATAAATTCAATGACTCGTCTTTCTCACAGTACTATCAATCAAAAAGAGAATAGACTTCTTTGAAAATCTGTTTAGCTTATTATTATTTTCTTTTTTCCCATGGACACACATATAGAATTGCCTCAGCATGTTTAGAGGCAAGAACTAGTTACTTCAATTATCCGCCAGTTGCCTGAAGATAGCGACTGAACAGCACAAGTGAGACAGTGACCCCTACTGTGCAAGAGGTTGAGGCTGATGAAACTAATAAATGCACTGCTGAAATATTCACTTTGCATCAGTAGGAGGGTGAGTTAGACAATTATCCGAACTCCATTTATAGTAATACTTCTTTTAGCCGTGCAGTCTTATCAGTGCTTTCCGTTCAAGGCGACTGTCTTCCACAGGTGTGAACACGTTACATCATTTAAGTTAAGTTATGCCTTTATTTGTCACATGTACATTACAGCACAGTGAAATTATTTCTTCGCATATCCCAGCGTAACTGGGGTCAGAGCGCAGGGTCAGACATGATACAGCACCCCTGTTACAGTGGCAACCTGGTGGAGCTAGGGATCGAACCGCCGAAGCAACTCAGTGCCTTAGCCCTCTGGGCTTCACTTGTAACTGCGGAGCGAGCAAAAACGGATGCCCTACTTATGATATGAACAACAGAAGAGCTGCGTGCAGGGATTTGTTTTTGGGGTGTGAGGGTGTACTTATAGCGTGTCTTTATTCACCGAAGACATTGTGTGCATCATGGAGAACGTTTTGAGAAAGTGTGTAATGAAAAGTTTACAAAAAGCAAAAGGTTGCACAAGTGTTAGTCATCAGGGAGGACACGCTGATGACTGCTCACACTCTGCAGAAACTTTGTTTTGAGGCGTTAAAGCATCCTCTCTATAGTCCTGATCAGGCTGATCAGACTTTCACATGTTTTTTTTGATGAAAAGTCAAGACATTTGTGGCTCACAACTCCGCTTAAAACATTTATTAATGAGGGAATACAAAAGCTTGATGGACAAAGTTTATTGAAATGAAAGGACATTATGTCTAAAAGTGATGTGTTTTTTATTTTCTAAAAGTTAATTCCAATAAATTCTACAGCCAGATCATTTTTGACTCTCCCTTATATAGAAGAATAATTGCTAGGAAGAAATCACAGACGCACTTATCCCTGTGTTTCTAAAACAGACAGTCAGTCCTGAGGGTTTTAGTCGCAATTCGTTTTTTTCACAGGTGTTAATGTGTTCATCTCTCTCTCTCTCTCTCTCACCTCACTGTATTCCTGCACGTCGTCTTTCAGCTCCTCCAGCTCCTCCTTCTCCTTTGTCAGGAGTTTTTTCTGCTCCTTGAGTTTGGTGCAGGCATCACTCAACATGTCAATCTCCTCCTTAGTGATCTCCTCCCCCTGACGGGTGAAAGTTTATACAACCGTTATTCTACTGTACGTCACCACACCTGAGCCCACGGACACAGACAGACGACGAATGCATGAGCAGGAAAGGCAAAACAAACATTCTACAGTAAATGCACTGGAAGGAAGTCATACACACACACAAAGGGTGTTATTGTAAAAAATAACAGAAAAAAAAAAAAAACACAAAGAAAAACTGGTATGGTTGGCAGAGACAGCCTCACAGCTCCAGGGTCCTGAGTCTGAAACTGAGTTTGGTGTGTGTGTGTGTGTGTGTGTGTGTGTGTGTGTGTGTGTGTGTAATGCTAATTCAGATGATAATCTATAACAGCAATAAATATTTAACGGAAAACTAATGGTGTGAAAGGTTACAGGGAAGTAGTAACTAAAAGACATTTACAGTAGGTTACAAACACACACACACACACACACACAGTGGAAAGTAAAGCATGCAAGTAAAAGACCAATGCCTACACCTACTATTTCTGCTCCTCATTAATCATCCAAGTAGAAATCAGAATTTAATCACTTTTCTGCAGGATTTTCTATTTTTATTATAAGTAAAAAAAAAAAAAATCTGCAGGCAAGCAGTGGCGGCTGGTGCAAATTTTTTTGGAGGGGGCGCAAACAAAGTTAACATTAAACTTTTAATACTCGCCTGTAAATAAGCCATTTATCAGGTGATTGCGCATCATTACTACTAGTATAAAATAAAGTCCTGACTCACATCACATCCAGTCAGCAGCTCCGCTCGCCATAAGAAGTGCTGGAAAAGACTCGTTGAGAACGGTCCAATCACATGAGCCCAAATATTTGAAAACAATATTGATTCGCTAAGAACAAAAGTGGGAGGGTTCAGGGTGCACAGTGCTGCGCCCCAAGGATGATTTGAGAAGATCCAATCAGAGCTCAGCCTCAAGTC
Source organism: Clarias batrachus (assembly GCA_003987875.1). Classification (NCBI taxonomy): domain Eukaryota; kingdom Metazoa; phylum Chordata; class Actinopteri; order Siluriformes; family Clariidae; genus Clarias; species Clarias batrachus. Next base: position 68,496 of record QMIH01000103.1, read on the forward strand.
ACATGCTTTTCAATAATTTACGTGCCTACATAGACACTCGTTTGTCCGGCGCCCCGTATACATGAACACAAATGAACGTAATACAGTTTAGATTTTTTTTTTTTTATTGCAAATAAATGATATTAAGAAATACAGCGGAATATTGTGACCAAATGACTTTATTTCATTGTTAAAATAAATAATTACTATGTTAAATAATTACATGTTAAAGTGGCATTCCTCTCTGCCTAACTTTAAAGGGGGCGGCGCCCCTGCGCCCCGTATTGACCGGCCGCCATTGCAAGCAAGGTAAAAAGTTTTGTACTGAGGAGCAGAAGAGCAGAAGAGTGCTCCTGTCTGGGTGTCTGGGTAAGGGAAGGTACAGAAGTACAGAACCTTGATGCGCAGATACTTCTGCCACAGCTCAAACTGACAGCAGCATGGAGAAGATAAGCCAACACAAAGGTCACACATTACACACACACACACACACACACACACACTGCTCAAGCTGAAGATGTCTGTCAGTTTCAAGAACAGCATTAAACCCCCCTGGGACAACAGTCTGTGGTTTGTGACATATTGAGTAACAGTTTTTAAAAACCTTAGTTTGTGCAAATGGGTTTTGCAAGAATCCTGGCAAATACAAGCCTGATTTCTGCAAATAACGTGATTTTGATTTAGGTTAACACATATAAGTGTATACATATAAGAGTTAGAATCTATAAAGAAATAGCACTTTTCAGCACCTCATGTATTAATGATTAATACAAGGCTTCTTGTTTTATGTACACAAAAGTATTTTACCAATTACAGACTTATTACATTTTAATGTCAGAACAATAGAAAGCTTTATTGTTCAGCTTCTGTCATGACAACCGAGTAAACATATCTTGAGACATCAGGAGCGGACGTGCTAAGTAATGTTACCATGTGGATCGGAGTCTGTGTGTTAATCCTACCTTAATGCCATCCAGCACTGGTGCTGTGTCTCGTAATAATTCAGAGTGAATAGCCACATCTACATTAGACATAGCAAGCTCAGCGTCTGCCTGCAGCTCTACCCCCACATCCTCCTTCTGCAAACAAATACAAAACCTTCCATCAGTCCTACAAATCAACTGGCCCATTTTCTAATAGAAAGAAACACAATTCTTAGTTTTAGGCCACTTTTACTGTAATTGGTTTAAAGATAGACGAATCAAGTTAAAAATCACATGATCGTCCACAAAAGATAAAAATGAGCTGGTCAGCATTAATGTAATCAGTGATCTTATTATTTCAGGTTGAAGTCCACGTGCATGTCTGCCTGTCTTTCTACAGTATACATGTATCTCATAGTTAGCATTGGGTACCGAAGCTCAGTGCCAACATGGCACCAGTACCTATCCTCCTGACTACCTGCAGTTCAAATTTGTCTTCTCTAGAGGACATTTGTAAACTTGAATATCTCCCAAATCCTGCATGCTACCTAATTAACTCCTCTTGTGCTTTAAAGAGGACATTCAGGACTTTTAAATGATACCAGATTTATAGGGGTGGGGCTTTGGGAACTTCCTCTTCCTCCTTTAAAAAAATGGCCTTCTATCACCACCAGGACATTTTATGGAAAGAAGAAAAGTAACTGCTTAATCTTTATTATTGATAAAATTTTATCTTGAAATGTTGTTGTTTTATTTTACATGAATCTCTAAAAAACACTTTCATTAATTTTCTAATGTAATGCATGAATATTTTTCCATGATAAGTGATCATTTATAACATGTCCTCCTTAGTGGACAGTTGTAATTATTACCAACATTTTGATTATTGTAAGCAGGAAGGGAGTCACTTTCAGAGGCAGAGAGAATTTTGCTGCAAATTGTTGGTGAAAACACAGATATTGAGTCAGATGAGGAAGATGAAAATGCAGAGTTTGAGGCAGATTCAGAAGAGTCAGACAGGACCAGTGATGAAGCTCAGACAGGGCACACTCTTCTGTGTTCTCATCCACATCTGGCCAGTATGTTCCAGGCAAACCATACCCAACTGGATTGAAGGTGTTTGTCTTGGCCACGCCAAATGGCGTGATCTTAGATTTTGATGTGTAACAAGGCAAGACCACCTTCCCAATCACAGTAGGACAGGGCATCAGAGCACAAGCTGTTCTTCATTTGACTGAGTCCGTTCCCAGAGGAACCCACTTGTTCTTTGACCGGTACTTCACGACCGTCGACCTTTTGAACACTCTGGTGGAGAAGGGGCTGACAGGAACTGGAACTCTGATGAAGGACAGAATTCCAAAGGAGTGCAGCATTATAGGGGACCAGGCCATCAAAAAAAAGGAAGAGGCACATCTGAGATGGTGGTCAGACGAAGCCCTCCTGAACTTGCTATCATTAAGTAGTTTGACAATAAGCCAGTGGTCACGGCATCCTCTGCCTATGACATTGAGCCTCAAGACACACGCAATAGATGGTCTAAGAAGGACAAAAGTTAAGTTAAGTTAAGTTAGCCTTTATTGGTCACACATACATTACTGCACAGTGAAATTCTTTAATCTTCGCATATCCCAGCTTCTTGTTAGTAGCCCGGGGTCAGAGCGCAGGGTCAGCCATTTTTTTTTTTACGGCGCCCCTGGAGCAGACAGGGTTAAGGGCCTTGCTCAAGGGCCCAACAGCAACAACCTGGCGGAGCTGGGGCTCGAACCACCGATCTTCCAATTCGTAACTCAGAGCCTTAACACACTGAGCCACCACTGCCCCAAAGGTATGTTCAGGACCGATCTTCCAATTCGTAACTCAGAGCCTTAACACACTGAGCCACCACTGCCCCAAAGGTATGTTCAGGACCGATCTTCCAATTCGTAACTCAGAGCCTTAACACACTGAGCCACCACTGCCCCAAAGGTATGTTCAGGTGTCAAGACCACTGGAAGTGGCTGAGTACAACAGCAACATGGGTGTGGTAGACGTGGCTGACCGAATGCTAAGTTTCTACAGGATGGCCACTTGCACTCAGAAGTGGACAGTGCGTGTAATTTTGCACTTTTTTGATTTGGCAATCACCAATGCATGGCTTCAGTAGATATTTTCTTTGTAATTTCCTTGTTGTGTTCATGGTTAATTTTCGGATATACTAACTTTTGTTGTCCACTGGGGTGGACCCAACATATTGTGAAAATAAAACTTAAAAAAAAAAAAAAAAACATGTCAGTGTGCTCATTGCCTTTCAAACAATTGGAAAAAGGAAAAATAAAAGTAATTTGAAAATATTTTTTTTCCTGGTAGTCAGGAGGATATGTACGGTATGTACTAGAACCGATGTTAGTGTGTATGTATAGTATGGATGTGCCTCACCTTGATGCCAGTACACGTGAAAAACTATTTCCTGACTCCAACACGTGAATGATTGACTCGGAAAGCTCAAATAGTACAAATCCAACTATTGTTTGTAGTAATGTGTCAGACATACAGTACAGACAGACTGACATACAGACCTGCAGACAGAAACTTTTTGGAAACTGGTTTCTCCAACGAATGAAATGTAAGGACGTCATTGAAAAAGCGAGAGATGTACAGAGGACCATGCTGGCCATGCTGATCTGACATCACTCTGTAATCGGGGAGTGCGCTTTACTGAGTTGTTTAAAAACAGCATTAGTGCCATCACCACGAGCAAATAATGAAAATACCAATTTACTTCATTGCAAATAATGCACTTGGTGCAACCAGATTTTTATGGTGTTGCTTTTTTAAAAGAAACAAAGGTATTTGATTTTTTTTTTTGCATTCCTTATGTAGAACTCATTGACCATTTGCAACAGTTTGTCCAAGTTTATACAAGTTTATTTGTTCTCATAATTTATTCTCTCAAGGACAGAAGGCACAAAATGTTTATCGTAAGGGTGCCATAACTTCACAGCCACTTCACAGTGTTTTATAGAACATTTGCAACACTTATTATATTTTGGGTGTGTTTAGTGTATAAATTGTAGTTACACATTTCTTTCCTCATTTATCACATAGGGTGCCAATAATTCTAGTGGACACCAGAAATAATAAAAATCTCTTTTTTTTTTTTTTAATCACTTAAATAGGGTACTTAAGAATATATACAATAGAACAATACACTTTGCATTAAAAGATGTATTTAGTCACGAGTCATGTACTATATTTATCTCGGCTCCATAAGGGTGATTAATCATGACTGCACTGGCTCAATCCCACTCACTCATCTGTGCTAAGAACAAACACCTCCGCTTTCTGCATTCTTTTAAACATCTAGCTTTGCCTTCCGTTAACTAAAATTAATTTAAGGGGAAAAGATGAGAGTCAGGTGGAGGCACACTTCTACCTGAACCTGTGCGGAATTTGCATAGATTTAATTTCAAGTACGTTCACACCGATATAAAAGTTTGTCTTTATAGCATGCGGGCCATATGTGCGTCACGAAGGACGGGTCGCAGTATTAGTATGTGCTGGCTGAATTGGTTAGCAGGAGCTCCTACCTGTTCTTTTGCCTTCTCTGCAGTTTCAGCCAGCCTCTCCATCTCCCTCTCTCTGTTCTCCTGGCGAATAGCGGCCTCTTCCTGCAGCATGGTCTCCAGTTTAGTCTTGTTATCCACCTTAGAAAAGTCGAGCTCGGCCACTTTCACCTGTGCCTCTTTAGCCTGCGAAAACCCATCGACATGAGATGCATGTACAACTCTAACACTACAGTTACAGTTACTGTAGCTAATGTGCTGATGGATTGGTTTTTTTCGACAAAAACGTGTCATACGGACTCTGTAAGCCAGGTAAGCATGTGTAATGTACGCACCACTATCTCGGGCAACGTCTGCAGTGTGGTTTTAAGCTGGTCCTCGGGGGACAAAGTGTCAGGAAGGAACATAGCCCTCGAAAGCAGCAGCAAAGATGTGGGGATGTGCTGGTTCAAATGAAGCTCCAGCCACTGGCGTACAGATACATAAATGCAGACGATCTCAATTATGGCACACTGGACAGAACAAATTCATTACTCTGAAGTGCTGGGACAGATCAAAGTGTGTCTTACCTGTTTAAGTTGAGCTCTAAGCCTGTCCTCTGTCACCCCCAGAGCTCTCATGCCTCGAACCCTGCATGCTGCTTGCAGCTCATTTGCATTAAGGCTCTCCACTCCTTCCTCTGCTATCAGCTGCCAACACAAGATCACACACCCAGAACTAATGTGTAAATCAGACCGCGATTAGCTGGGATTAAAGAGAAAGCGTAGAGGCTGGTCAGGCACCTTGTCATCTGCGCGGATGGCGCGTAGCTTCATGATGAGCTGGAAGCGGAGGAAGTTGTTGGTGCCGATGGGCTGAAGCTCCAGGAGTTTGCACAGAGCTACCAGCTGAGGCCGTGTCAGGTTGTCTAGGGTCAGCTCGTCCTCAAAGAGTTTGGAGAATCGGATGATCTGCTCATTGCTAGGCCTTTCACCTGAGTCCCGGATCTTATGTAAGGTGAGAAAGAAAGAAAGAAAGAAAGAAATGAGGGAAAGGAAAAAAAAAAAAAAAACAACGCATGTGATGTAATATTTGCCTGAAAATATGGAAAATTCTATGAATCTGTATGAATGCAGACTGTCCACAAGGGGGCAATGTAGGACTGTTGGAGGTTAGAGCCCTCTTTGACCTGACTAATGATTAGATATGGCACGCATGATTATATTTGTGTAATGAGTTCTAGGAGTCAAATATGATAATAGTTTTCATTAGTGATCAGCATAAAAATGGTGCAATGATCAGTGTGGGAGTATTAATTAGAGTAATCAGTATCAGCGTGGGATCATTGTTGCGGCATTAATACATCGTCTAAATGTGTGATTAACACTAGTCACAGTAATTAGCATTGATCAGTATTAATTAAAATATATAATAATTATTATTGGTGTGAAAGTTATATATTGGTGCGATCATGTATGATTTTCACGGTAAATGTTCTTTCTGGCAGCAGCGTGTGTTTAGGCGTTCGACATACTACAGAAATTAACATAATAAAAAGCATAACAGCAAACGCTTTAAAACTAATGCCTATTTCATATTTTATTTTGATAGTTGTGTGAAGGATGAGTGCAGACACTGGATGGAGTGTAGAGCAGTTGTGGCATGCTGTGTTGTTAATGGGATTAAACTACAAACCAAACGCATGTGCTTTAAGTCCAGGCACTGATTGATATTAAGATACTAAGAATCTTTCCCCCACTTCACCCTGTAGTCCTGCTTCCGTCAACACGAAAACGTTTTTGTTCCCAAACACACCTCTAACCTGCACACCCCCAGTGTATGAAAATACTGCCAGTAAATATTTTTTTTTATTATAGTGAGCGCATGTTCAAATGTGGCATATAGTAATATGAATAGCACCTCAAACCAGTCTTAATTGGTGCGCATCACAGGTTTGTTATTAAGCAATATTACATAAGTAATTGTGCAGTTATTATTCAATATTCAGCACAATAAACAGCACACTCACAAGGGCAATATTGCTTTTATACAACAGTTCGATAAAAAAAATTCTGTAGTAAAAACGTAGGAAAACAGAGGGACAGAGTGAACAGCATGACTCGGTGAACCGTCCCAGCATGATTATAGGAACATTAGTTAAGTGTTCCTGGAACGCTGCAACACCATTCAAATGATTGAGCCGAAGCTCGTCGCGGTATAATCATTTGTAATCATAATGACTGGCGTTTTTTAATGTTGCTTTGTGGTTGGTGGAGAGGGATCTGCATTGTGGTGTCACCTTCTGGAAGAAGGTAGAAAACTCCTCGGTCACGTTGCCTTTGTCTGCTTTGTTTCTCAATGCAATCTCCTCCACTGTGTCCTGTAAGAACTTCGCCATCTCCAGCTTCACTCTCAGCTCCGTCTTCAGTCTCTCTTCCTGCAGCATATAAAATAGTGTTCACAACGTTGTCAGGCTGAAAAAAAATCCGCAAACGTATACTCAGACTCTGCGATGACTCGTCTAACAAAAATACTCGTCAAGGTGGCATGATGGGAAATGTTAGCGCCTAGCATATAAATCACAGCTAAGAGCAGCAGCTGTAGAGGAAGGACAGTTTATGGTGAAAGCTCACTGCACCTTCTTGGACTTTGTCTCAAAAGTCGATGGCAGCATGTTGGGGAAAAGCTTCAGAGCAACAGGAAGCAGGAACTCCATGAACGGAACGACGATAAAAACCAGAAAAGGCAGGAGCCGGAATAGGTCTGCACATGTCCTTAGGAACTGAAAAAGACAGAAATATTTAATTGCATGCACTTTGCACTTTGACGTCCAAGTTGTTTTTTTGTTTTTTTTTTATTCGTATAGCATTACTGAGATGAAGCAGCTAGAGGTATCACATGCACTGACAGTGAAAAGGTGAATTCTTGTATACAACACGTTGAGTTGTAATTCCTGCTGAACTGTCTATTACACTATTATCATTACAATAAATTTCTGCATTGTTGGCTGATAGTCAATTGTAATATGTAATCAAGGTTTATATATAACCTATAATAGAATACATTAACTTGATTAATTATGGGTGGGCTGTTACCCAAGGGGCAAATTACATGTAGATGACTAAGGCCTATCTTAGTTCTGACCCTCCACCATTTCTCCCCCCGCGTCCCATCCCCCCCATTCTCGCTCCTTCCTTCTTTGTCAACCTTGGTCATCTTTGATTTGCTAGCTCTCTTTTCACAACGGATTTAAAATAAATAAATAAATAAAAAAACAGTAAATTAGCAGAGGCTGTTTATGGCAGTGATAAAATCTTGTTAAAAGTCTACCGATCTGACGTTATATAAAAATGCGGACAGGACTTAAAAGCATGCGGGTAAATTTGAAGTGTTCCTCTCCCCTCTCTCCACCTGCATGCCCGTGGTCCTATAGGAACAAAGACAAAAGGGATGAAAAGAAGCTTTGTGCTTTCCTCCATTGACATGTATATTACCTCTGTCACAGAGCGGTAAACGGAAAAAAAAGGGAACAAGGAAAAAAAGAGGCATGGGTTCTGGTGCTTTAGAAAGGAGGGGAGAAAAAGAGGATAAGAAGTGACATCAAAAGCCTCTGGGCTGAATGCGAATAAGCATTAAAGACACACAGAGGAGGATTGGTGGGAGGAAGCTTGAGTGGATGCCAAATCAAGCTAAGAGAATGTGTAAAGGCATTTCATCATCCACATGGATTGTAATTGTGTAAGATTGTTATAACAAGTCATAACACTCTGCTCATTTCAATTCCTTTGTGTGAAGATACATAACACATGGCTTATACAAGCCATTTACTGTACAATAATGCCAAATAGTTTTGCATCGTCGATCTTGTTAAACATTCTTTTTAATAAGTGTTGTTTATTCTTGTGGATTTATAATTAGTTTATGGTTTAGTACAGATTTGTTCAATAATGTGCTGAGACTCCAAACGGAATTTCTTATTAATTTGAGATTTTTTCTCTCCCCGTTCAGATTTGCTTCGGTTTCTCCCATCTGAGCCGAGGAATCTCGTCAACGTCTTCCTAATGATCCTTCGACTCTTGTAGCATCTCTGACTAAGACCATGTCCTTCTAGTTACACATCATTTGCATTTTTTAATTAAGGGTTTAATTAAGAGAGCAGGAGATAGAGAGAGATTTCTGTAATCAAAGGATGATTAACGATTGATATTTTTCTAATGCTTTGTCTTACATCTATTTTGACAGCTCTTTTGTACACTGGGTTCTTTGTTTTTCATATTGATTACACCCGCACCACACACACACTCCTATACACACTTCATCATCATAAGCTACTTTGTGTAGATTTATTATTAAAATTCCTGATTAAAAGAAATGCAGGTCGTAACATTATGAAACATATGTGATGAACCTTGAAATGATTTAAGGCCAATCCTTGGTTATACATCAAGAAACAGTCCTGTGCTTGAACAGCAGCAGACCTCACCAGGGTTCACTCCGGTCACGCAAGAGCAAGAAGCTGAGTCTACATTGTTCACAGGAACAGTAAACCTGAACTGTTGAAGGCTGGAAAACTGTTGCCGGTCTAAGAACTCTCGATTTCTGATGCAATACGCAGCCAGTGAGTGTATTTGCCCTTTGATAAGATGGTGAGAAAACAAGCTCAATAGAAGTGACGTCGTAAAGGTGTTACAGTGTGAAGGCCACAAGCTAAAGATCATCAAGAACACACATCAAGAAGACTGGCTAGGCTGGGAATTTGCCAAAGAATTGTTATCTAAGGCTTCGTCCACACGAAGCCAGTGCGTTCCCTATCCAATCATTTTTTTTCCTCGTTCGGCGGCGTCTCAAGAAATATCTGCGTACACACGAAACCACTGAAAACGGTGTAGTATATATGTATATATATATATATGCCAGACCAGTATGGGGCGCTGTAATTCTGCCATAGAGATACAATATACACGGAGAAGAAGACTTTGAGCATTCGCATGACATCACCGTTTCACAAAATATACGGATTGGCTGTACACACGAAAMCRCAAGGGTGKCGTTTTCAGATYTATCCACTTTGGGACCCGGTTTCAAAAAATAGCGGTTTCAGTCTCCTAAAACGCCGGATCCGTGTGGACGAAACGCCAATTCGATAAAAGATCTATACGTATACAGCGAAACGCGTCTCCGTGTGGACAGGCTCTTAGATATATCCAACAGAAATGAAGACCAAGTCTCACAAGACTATCTGTCCAACCATGTAACACATTTATAACACAAGCATGCTTCTAAGTCATCACTGCTGTGTGCCCAAACAAAACAAGGTGGAATCAAACCAGGCAAAAAGGTTTATTATGGAGATTGTAATCAGGGATCAGGAGAACGAAAGGGCAGTGTGTCTATTTCAGTCTGTAATGGGCAGAGATCTTCCAGGAATGGAGCAGCACAGGCAGTATCTGAGTCATGTGTCTGTCTAAGAGGATGAGACACTCAGACACCAGAATTATGCTAGTGAGATTATATTGCATGGCATCTAAAAGAAATGTGTTAAAGAACAGCAGAGATGTGGACAGACCAGTTTGGTGGTTTTTACCACATGCTAGAATGGAAAACTGCTAATGTAATGCTAATGTCAGGGATGACTTCTGTTACAGCATGGCCTCCGCTGACCCCTGCTTTACCTCTGTCTGAAGGGCAGCGGCTCCCCAGGGGATATCACGTTGCCATTATAAAAACATGGACACTGGGCATCTGGCCATCAGAGGACACACACCCCCGCAATTCAACTTAATACAGCATGTCACCATAGCTTTTCCCAGTCATCAATGTTTACCCAGGAGTAGAGGTGAATGAAGAAGATCAGAAGAAGGAAACAAACCTCAGGAGATGGAGACACGGAAAATCCGATGGATGCTTTCGAACGAGTATGAGGAAGAATGAATTAAAGAAAGATCCTGCGATTTAATTCAACCTCAACAAAATCAAAGGAAACCTGCAAAAAGATACCTATGAAAATCTATCAAGGCACAAAATACAGGATCATGTTACTACACAAAGTGCTTTGGTTTCCAAGAATGCAATTCATCATTTAAAAGAATCAATTAGCATTGTGGCAAAGAACGTAGTATTGTACACTGGCTAAATAATGCAGCCATGTTTGAAAAATAATGCAATTAAAAAACTAGTAAACAGGTAAGATACTTTTTTTTTAATGCGGCCATAATCATTTTAATGCTCCATTTTCCTTCATAGCTCTTAAAATAATTTTTACCAGAGCGTAGTACCCACATGAGCATTCTTAAATCCCTCTGTTTCTGATTGTGAACAATGAACTGTTTTCCATCTTTACAATCTCTAGTACTTCTCTAATGTGTCTAATGTCCAGAGTGAAAAGTGGCCTTGTATATCGCATCATTAATCAGTTCTTATGGCTTAGAAATACAATCTATATTTGACAAATTGAATACAGGTGACTAGTAATAAAACTGCAAAAGGGTTCCAGGATGTCTGCTCATTATTTCAGACTCTCGCCACACTAAAAGCAGCGCACTCTCTGGGGTCTGTTAAAATTTCATGAATGTTATAACTGCCCCATAGTTTTAACGGCTACAGCTACTTACAGTATACTACTTACTTATTTAAAAAAAAGAAGAATGGGAACACTTGACGATCACACCCATCTGTGGTCCTAGACCAAACCGCTGGCACAAAGATCGCAGCCGTAACTGGATTGCAGGTCGCCGTAAGATGCAGCGTAACCTAGACCTGATCCAACATGACAACCTGTCCTAAGTGTCAGTCCGTCTGAGCTAAATCGAGTTGGTATCCTTCGACGTTACAGTGTAATTTATGGTGTGTTTAATGAAAAATATTTATAACACAGTGCTGTGCCAAAAAGTGAACGGCAGCCAAAATCCCATTAGACTTTTCCTGTTATAGCAAAAAAAAAAAGTTACCTTTTTAACTTTGAAAGATACAGTCTTGATTTGGCTCAGTGAGACTGCAGAAGCGTGTTCTGAGTTTCAATTGAACTCTGGAATGCATTTTTGCACAGAATGAGGATTGTGGAATTTGACCCCGATTACTTACGTTGTGCTCATGCTCCGGGTGACGAACTTCACAGACAGCAGGAAAATTTTTAACGAACAAAGACCTATGGAAATGTTCTCATCATCACCTCAATTTTGAACTTAATGAATCTTTTCACACCTCTGAGGAGGTTTATGGATCATTTCGACGCGACACAATTCATATTATTACGTGGAACTTTGGCCATCTTTCCATGTGTTTTGGTATATGATAAAAGGCTATATTATCCATGCCATGCCTGTACACTGCTATGCAACAGTCGCTTTACACTGGCATCCAGTGAGTATCATCCCTTTTTCCAGCCGGAAGTGGGCGTGACAGACATTTAGATGTCGGAGGCAAAAGATCTACAAATCGCTGGCATGCCACAGGACTTCTTGACTGAATCCGCAGAACTATCCACAGCCATGCTCCTAAATCTAGTAGACGGTTAGTAGATGATTATTATAACTGTACACAGTGGGCTAAATCTGGAACAGGGCGTTCAACAAGCACATATAGGTTTGATTGGTTCACATTCTTTTGGCCATATAATGTCTTTGTTAGTAGAAAAGATGTTTTTTAAGAAAAAAAACTCAATGAATTAACTGAATTAACTTTATACGATTGTAGTGACAGCGCAGGTTTGTATTACTGAAAAGAATGCTTGCTCCAGGTGAGAACAGAGGACGGTGTAAAATATCATGCAGCAACTGAGTCATGCTGTGTGGGCACACATCCAAAGAAACTGACCATGAGCTCTCACTGAGAACCTGCATGCTGCCAGATCATCCAGTCCATCACATGTCCTGAGTCTTTTTCATCTCTAATCAGCCTTTGACACCCGCGTTTGATCCAAATTCTAGATTAGCGGTGCGGTTTGTATCTGATCCGCTGGCCTCCTGTTGCTGCACTGTATGTCAGGTTTAAGCACACGGATGTTCCTTCTATCTCCCTGCAGGAACCGTTGCTCGGAATCATGTTTCACAAACATGGGTTGAAGTGACTTGACATCCCTTCAAAAACTCCAGACTTATGACTCCTGACTCAAGAAAGAAGTTTATCCAGGTTGTTCCCTGTACTGAAACCCAGGTGGTAGAATGAACATCCTGGGTTTGTGTGAACTCCTGACCTGCTGACTGTCATCATACAAAGACAGGAGCGCCACCTCATCATTCAAATTCAAATGAACACTAATCCTGTACAACTAATTAAAAAGCCCAACTTTAACGCATTTATCTCAGTTGCTTTAAATAGTGTATATGCTAAATGCTGTAAATGTATTCGAACAAGGCGGGTCAAACCATTAACCGGGTGTTTAATTATCCACGCACATTTGTATCTGTTGTCTAAATAAATAAACAAACAAATAAAATACATGACCATAACCAAGTTTATCTTTTAGATTATGAAAGATTATGAATCGCCATAAGAACTTGGTATTGAACAGAGCTGTCACTGTTAATCAGATACAAATAAATGTAACAGAAACGCCTGTAAATTTCATACACTTTGTGCATAAAACTTTATGATGTTATAAAAACTGCCAGGGAGCAGAATTCCCATGCGCTTCCTCAATATTACTGCCATATAGTCTTGTCTGGTTAAAAGTGTATTTGTATCCGTACCTGTCTCCTCTCTCTTCGTGACAGGATGTGTCCGTTCAGCACTCTCCACAGCATGCGTCCAGCGATGGCCGTATCCATCCACAGAAGTCGGAAGCCGTGGTAATAGTGCTTCACCTCATCGATCACGCGTTGCCCTAGCGTTCGCCTCACCGGCTCCGCGTCCACAGCGGGACTGTAAATGGGTCCTCCCTCCTCTAGCTTTTTATTTCGGTCTTTTAACGAACGCAGCGAGCGTTCCACTTTGGAGTCGTCATGAAGACAGCTTGAAGTGTGAACCCACCGTACTGGAGCGGTCCCCTGCGCGACTGTCCAATCAGAGACAGCGTGGGAGCGGCATAGCGCACCAGGCTTGGGGATCAGGACGGCACAGCAAAGACGAGCTGAACCGGTCAATGAGCTCTGACGCACGTAAGAACGGTCAGGACGCAACCCACGAGAGAACGCCTGAGCTGCCAAACTGCCTCGGAGAATCTCAGGACTATTACAGGGAGAGAAACAAAAACCCACTTTAAATATCATTAAATCCTTTTCAGAAAGAATTTAGCTAAATTTTTTTTTAACAAAAAGTTTCTTATTCAACATGAAGAACTCACACACGAACGTCCATTTAGTTAACTGTTCTTTAAAGGGGAACTCAGATGAGCATTTGCATAAAGCTGGTTAACTGTAACATGCAAACTGTGTATTTTATTGTGCCATCAGCTCTGCATACCTGTTCGCGGACAGACGGAGTGCAGTGCAACTGAAGCAGGCTAATTCTTTCAGCTTTCCTAAGAGGGAAAAAAAAAACAAGTATTTTATATAAACTTTATATAGACCTCTAATCACACAGTGAAGAATTTAGTTACTAAACAAACTAATGATAATCTGTTAGTTTACGAGCTTTGTTTACTCCTACAGCAAACATAATTAGCTTTTTTTTTTTTTTTTACCTTGGGTTCAACAGATTTATAGCTTTGAAACTATTTTAATGAAGCTGAGTACAGTAAATTCCTGCTCTGTCCTTTATCAAATTCATAACAAGGAAAACATCCTAATGTAGGTTGGTGTTGCCACAGTGGATCGATAAAAAAGCAATGCATTCAGGAGATTACAGTTTCATAAATATTTTATATAAAATATTTCAGTGAGTCAGAGGTGCTTGTGTGAATCATTCTAAAATCATTCATACGTATATTGTTATCCTGGTTTTCTCAAATAAAGAAAATCTGTGTAAGAAATCAAAGATATTAAAGGGAGTCAAATCTCTAGTGTAGATTAGTGTTTTAAACTGAAAGTTGAGTAATAGGAAATAGATGACAATACCTGTGATAAAACAGTGACATCATGATTTTTATTTTTGACAGGTTGAATGACAGATTGTGAACATCTGGTATGTTCAGGTATGAATTCACATATACACTGATCGGCCATAAAAATGAACCCCACCGCCAGGTAACTTGAATGATTAAGATCATCAATTATATACCAGTAAGCTGGTGACAGGATTGTGGGCCTATGGAGATCAAAGGCTAGCCGGTCCAATCCGATCCCACGGAAAGGCTAACGCAGAGATGGGGTAAACAATCAGTTATTTATCGTGATTTTATGTAGCAATTCAACTATGACCACACTGATCCCAAATTATTTTCTTCTTTTTTTTTTGCCTTTTTGCATTCAAGGTGGTAAAATGTTGCCATTTATCTACAATCCTGCAGGTGGCTGCACTCGAAATTATTCTCACATTGGCAGGCAGCTGTGTGGCAGGGGCAAATGGTTTTCTAAGTTTGTTTAGAATTGTAATAAAGTCTAAAGGAAGATTAATATCGAACTGGAATATTAATAAAATCATGATACTTACAGAAAACGGCACTTTTGTATCATGATAATATCGTACCAGGAGGTTCCTGGTGATTTCCTTTGCTAACTTATTACATCACAGTTTGCTGTGCAGTGCCCAGCAGCCAAAAGTTCATGGGACAAATGCTGGACAAAAAGGTTTGATCCATGGAGGCATGGCCTTGCAACTTACAGCACTTAGACATTAACATCAGACACCACAGCACACCCACAGAGCTGTTTTGGTGGCACAAGGGGAACCTACACAATATTGGGCATAATGTATTTATACTATGGACTGTATAAATGGACGTTAATAAAGAAGATTCAACCTTAGCAGGCAAAGCAGACAGTCCTACATTAGAATAAAACCGAACATTGACAGGAGAGTGCACAAAGACAATGAAAATATATAAAAGGATTTGGCAGTGGGAGAGATGTTTTCGGGCAGGCCTCTACCCAACTCGGAAACACAAGGATAAGACGCAAAGAATCAGGAAGCAGGAACAACAAAAAAGGTCAAGGAATTTCCTGTACCATGCTATGTAAGTGTTTCCTGAAGATTGGTTAATGTCCTGGGCAAAGGTGAGACTTTGTTTGATTAAGGTAGAGTTGAAACTACGGTAGTCCTTTAGACATACATAATGAAATGATTATTGGAAAAATTAGATTTCTATCTTTGGAAATTTATTTTTTGTGCAGTAAGCATTGAATGTATTATTGCCTTTAAAACCATGAATTCTTTAATGTACACTTCTGCAAAAAATACACACATATTACTGTGCACATCTCTAGCTTTATTGTTCGGTTTCTTCATGAAAAACACTTTACACACTCAGAGCTGTTTCATGCATAGAAATCTACACCTATTTATGTACGCATTGTATGTATGTTTCAGCAGTCTGTCATTTTCCCACAGAAGTTTAAAAGAAATGGACTAAACTCATTTATCACAACTCGAAGTTGTCTCCTTATACTGGTGTGTAAATTCACAGAATTTCGGATGGGAATGGGAACTTCTTTCTTTGGCTCACAGAATATCAGCCAATAAATAAACTGCAAAGACCAACATTCACCACCTTGCATGTTAAGGACACTCACTTTCACTTTCTTTTGCTGCAGACTGAACCCATCATTTCAACTTTAAATGAAAAATGAGCCCATTCAGGTGCAAATGCAAAAACGATTATATTAATACATAAAATGTATAAAAGCAATAATCGAATTGAGAGCACTTACACTACTGGCTAGCTGCTGTACCGGCTGAACCTCGAGCAAGTTTCTGCTCTTACATTAATCTCACACACATTCAGGTGTCTCTTGAATTTCGTCGTGTTATATGTTTGGACACCAATGTCCTTTTTATATTGCATCACATTCTAATAAAATCAAGGATGAGACTACTTCATATATTGTGCCACATACTTCATAGTCAACCCCTCAAAATACAACACACACACACACACACACACACACACAGACAGACGTGAGCCCCATCACTGGGGGATGTAATCAGCATGCTGCAGTTTTTCCTGGCACACTGACACTGATTAATAACTCCTCAGCTATTGGAATTTGGTACTGAATGACGAGGCATTTTTCGATACTCGCTGGACGTGAAGCATTTTGGTGCGGTTGGACATCTAATATTTTCTTTAGACGTCTCCTCAGTGGCAATCACATTCAGACATCAATAAGATTTAACATATGTCATGTTAAATACTGATAATAATAAGTAATAAGTGAAAGTGATTAGCAGTATGAAATATAATAAATAAAAACATGGAAAAAATTTATAAAGATTTGGGAAAGGAACATGTATATTTTACTGAAAAGTATTATGTTTCTCATCAAAGTGTGATTGCTTATACTAAACCTAATTTAAGCCTTTAATCACTAGATTAGAATTAGTTTTTAGAATTAGTATGAATACATCAAGTCATGTAGTAATAACAAAAACCAAGTAAAATATTGAATTCTTGCAGGAATGTTGCCACTGAGGGGAAATAAACTACAGTATCTGCACCGAGCTCCTCGGACTTGTGTTGCTCAGTTCAATGAGTGCTGACAAAAATCCTTTTAATGTTGCCACAGAGAAGTTACTAGCTGAGATCAATCAAAACCACTAAGAGGAAGTAAAGAGGCCTTCGACATGGCATACATTTTGGTACTTTCAGCAACATTGGATTAATAATCTACACAGATGTGTGTATTATTTTGATCCCATGTTGATTTCAGAAAATTTTTAACTTGTCCATCAGACTCTCAGGGATTTCTGTTGTTAATAATGTATACTGTAGTATCTTTCTCAAAGAACTAAATGAACGCACAACACTGCCATCACATTTACCTTCATGATGAGTACTGTATTTGTACATTTCTGACTGCAACTGTCTACAGAACAAACCTCTTAAACAGCATTTTAAGATAATTAGTAGGGCTTAGTGCTTTAGACCTTTTGCACAGTACAATACATTCGTACACATGCTCTAGCTTTACAGGGCTTAGCACTGACTTGCCTCAAGCAGATTGTCTGCTGAGGACTTTCTTTTTCTCAGATGTAGTCTAATGAACTTTCATCTATAGCTTTAGAGCAAGGGATAGAATAAGGTACGCATTATTTCTGCTTATACCAAAAAATCCAGGTCATTTGTGGATATTTAACTAACTCTGCCAAGTTCCGCTGTAAACTGGTTCTCAGAAAGTACCCCGGTGCTAGTGCGTCAAAAATGGTACTATACAAGCATTTTAAAATAATCAACATTAAGCGAATGTCTGTTTGATCTGGCTAATAGAAATCTGTCTTTTTAAACACTTAGCGCTGACAGCAGTGAGATGCATGTGTTGTAGTGGGGAAAAAACTGACTGACTTTGTAATATGAAATGCAGGAAACATTAAATAAATCATGAGAAACAGCAAAGAGAGTTGCACTTTCATGCTTTCTCAGACACTAGACTTGAAAAGAAGTCAGCAGGAAAAATGCCCAAAGCAAAATTTGGTTGAGCTTCCAAACACAGCAGCCCAGCTGTTCACAAGCTGTTCTACAGTGTGATGAAGTTGGTTTTTTGTACTGGGACACAGTCATTGCACAGTTAAGATTTCCTCTTCCAATTCGTACGAAACAAATGCCAAAAAGATAAATGTTTACTGTCTTATTGAGGCGTGGGCAGAGAACCAGGTATAACCGTGTGCTTTTTTATTTTGTCCCATTAAAACCCGCTGAATCTAATCTCTCAGAAAACCTGGTCACTGATGAACATAATGGAGCGTCTAACAAAAATTAAACTCATGTTTCCGGATAGCTAACACATTGCAGGGTAAGGAGACAGTATGGATAAAGAAGTCAGCAGGGATGTATAGCTCAATACTTTTGCACAATACTATACATTTTATTCAGGATTATTATTTTTTAATGAGTGATTATGAGTATAAACTTCTGGTTTTATGTTATTGTGCCTCATAAAACCCTTAAAAATACTATTTTATTACAAACAAAAAAAAAACAAATAGAAATAAAACTCAGCTAATTTCATGACGTCCACTACATTAGACTCCATCAAAGACATTTTTGATGCCTTTGTAATTTGTCCTTCAAAGACAAAGCTCAATTTTGAAAACAATCTGACAATTTGACATAAACCAGTCATAAACATTCAGCATATCACCATTATATTTCTAACTTGTATTTTTACCTGAACAAGTCTATTATCTCCCGACAGTATCAGTATCGTGACAATTTAATATACTGTATCATGACTTCTGCCAAGGTGATTATTTCTGGACAAAAGTAAAAGTTATAGCTACTTCACTCCTTTACCTCACTTCTCAGGTGCATTAGCCGACCAGCTCATCTCAAATACTCTACATGGCTAAACGTTAGCAAACTCCTGACTATCACATCCATTTTTGCTCCCTGAACATCCTGTTCCAGATGTTGGCCTTCAATGTGCATTTATAAAAATGTCCACTCTTGTTGGAAGGCTTTCCACTAGACTTTGGAGCATGGCTGTGGGGACTACAAGTTTTTTTTTTAATTATTTGTGAGATCAGGTGAGGAGGTCTGGGGTAAAGTCAGCATTCCGATCCTTCCAGAAGGTAAGAGAAGAATGCAGGCCATTCAAGTTTTTCGACTGCGACCTTGGCACATCATGTTTTCCTGGGAACTGCTTTGTAAACAGGGGCATTTTCATCCTGAAACAGGTTTGGGCTAAATCCCATAATAATTCCAGGTAAAGCGAAATCTTAATGCTACTGCACGCAAAGACAACCTATACATAGCTGTAGCAACAGCAACAGTTTAGAGAAAAACTACATTTGAATCTTCAAATATTAGTGTGATCATCAAGCATCCACGTACGTTCAGCAATAGTGTGTGAGTATAATTTCTTTTTTGTTTCTGTCCAATCATGTTTTTAATAGGGCACTGTGCAGTCTGCATTATTATATGTTCCATATAAGTTGTTCACTTGATTGCGTTACTATTTAGTCACCACTTCTTTAACACGTATATAATTACTACTAAGGGTGTAATACTCTTTACACCCTTACTGCTCTTCATACCCTTAAATGTTTCCTAACATCCCTGATTTCTCTGATCAAAACCAGTTATGCGGTAAATAGTTACATAAACGTGCCTAATGATCAAGGAAACAAAGGCTCAACATAGGATGTTAAGGCATAACATAGGGTGTTTTATTTTCGTATAATGGATTATAAATGGTCAATTTCATCGAGCTAGTAATATGGGGTTGGGCTAATGTCCAGTTTGAGCGGGTCCATGTCCATGATAGCTTCGATTTCTGTTCTTAAATGACAGGAGTGAAACCTGAGTGTAGGAGTGTAGTCTTCTGCTGTTGTAGCACATCCACCTTAAGGTTTAATGTTTTGTGTATTCTGCGATGCTTTTCAGCTCACCACAGTTGTAAATCTGTTTTTCATGTAGTTCATACACGGTAAACCAGACTAAATATACTGTATTATAAAGCCTCTGTGTCACTTTCCAGAAAAACTCATCCACACCCAACCAATCAGAATTGTTTTCCCATGTACGCAGTGTGGGTTACATCTGCAGCTATGTTTATAAGGATGTTCTGAGCAGTTTACCTATTACTGTATCTATTGTGCAAAATTCATGTTTCATACATTTACATGCTATTCTGTTCCCTCCTATCTTTTTCTTTTTCTATTTCTGGTCATAAATCTGATTGAGCATGTTCACATTTCCCACTTGGTATGACCTCATTACAGGCAGCCCTGTTTACTCCGTTCTGATTGGCTAGAAAAATGCATTTCCACAAAGGGGCTTTAGGGGGCAAGAGCTTATTTGTACAGTGGAACCTCGGATTGCAAGTAACGCGGTTTACGAGTGTTCCGCAAACCGAGCAAAGATTTTTAATTTTTTTTTTTTTGGAAACCGAGCAAGTATTAGTTTACGAGCGCCGAGTATCATGCTTCACACATGCGACTCTTAATTTGACACCGAGCGTCACTCTCTCACCTTCCAATACACTCATGCCAGTCTCAGAAAGATTTCTTTTTTTCCTGTTAAAACGATGTTTCCGTTTTTGTGTGTGTGTGTTTCTTAAAAAGCGAGGTGGGGAGAGGGAGGAGGATTGTTACTGTGTAAAACGAGGCGAGGGAAGGGGCTAATTCCACGCACGCACACTCGCACGCGCACTCGCACGCACACACGGTGCCTGCGCGCACCAACGGAAACACTTATCTGTCGGGATTTATTTGTACTTTTTTTAAAGTTTTGGAATACGAGCCCACTTCCGGAACGAATTATGCTCGTAATCCAAGGTTCCACTGTATTACAAAATGAATCTCAGTAAGTGACTCTTAGCCTCAGTAAAATGTTTGCATGGTGCAAAGATGTACCTGACCCCAGCAAAGGTTCCTGTAATCCTGTGATGAATTATTGTGTGAACTGTACACACAATCATTCACCAACACCACTTGCACATTATAGGGACTCAGCTCCAAGCCATTTCCACATGTTTGAACCATTAAAGGAGTTCCTGGAAGGCCAGGGTTTCAAACATGTAGCAGCAAGTACAGAGAAACCTTGCTACCTTTCTACCTTGGTACCTCGGTATCCAAGCACTAGTAAAACAATAGTGCATTAGCTAAGCAAACGATTTTTTGTATATATATATATATATATATATATACACACACACACAGTACAGACAAGTTTGGACACTCCTTCTCATTCAAAGAGGTTGAATTTGTATTATGGCAAGAAAAAGGCAGGTAAGTGAACAAAAAAAAAAACGAGTGGCCATCATTACTTTAAGAAATGAAGGTCAGTCAGTCCGAAAAATTGGGAAATCTTTGAAAGTGTCCCCAAGTGCAGTCACAAAAACCATCAAGCGCTACAAAGAACCTGGCTCACATGCGGACCGGCCCAGGAAAGGAAGACCAAGAGTCACCTCTGCTGCGGAGGAGAAGTTCATCCGAGTCACCAGCCTCAGAAATCGGCGGTTAACAGCAGCTCAGATCAGAGAGCAGGTCAATGCCACACAGAGTTCTAGCAGCAGACACATCTCTAGAACAACTGTTAAGAGGAGACTGTGTGAATCAGGACTTCATGTAGAATATCTGCTAGGAAACCACTGCTAAGSACAGTCAACAAGCAGAAGAGACGCGTTTGGGCTGAAGAACACAATAAAGAACACAATAAAGAAAACTCGCTGAATGAGAAGGTGTCCAAACTTTTGGTCTGTACTGTATATATAAGGGTGTTTTTACTCTCACAAATATTTTCTGTTATTCTGCAGAAACAAAGTCCTGCTTTGCACCTTGCATATTAACTGTATAATAGTATTTAAATTTGATTCACACCCTGTCTCCAAACACACATAATGTAAGAATTTAGCTAAACTAATATCATTGTTATTACTTATGAATTACACAGACATTTATAAAGCCTTACGATAACAACATCTATAGCATGTTAACATTTAGAATTTTTACTGTAGACAAAAGTAGTTAAAACAATAGTACATTTAATGTCTACAGAGTTAATCTACATGACTTTCATTAAAAACATTTTTGTTTGCAATATTGAATTATGTATGCTCATTTCGCATGTATTTACTGTCAAATTGCTCTTTTTATATTTTTTGTTCATTCGTTTTATTTAGGTAATTTTTTTTAATCCAGTTAAACTTCTAGAGTAACTGTAAACTTCTCAAAGTGTCTAGTTGCCACGACATGAAAATCCTCACTGGATTAAGAAACAAAATTTTATATAAGGAAAAGCATTCACACTAATCTGAGAGTAAGTATAGCCATTATTATCTTATACGTAATAAACCAGCATAAGAAACAACTGCTTATACCCGCCATTCAGTATAACATAAAAAGTGGTCATGTTGCTTAAAAGGCCAGATTAAACATGTACCACTATTGACCTAACAAATACCAGGAAATGTCAAATTTGTCAATGCTAACCTAAAATCAATTGTCTCCACAAAGACACACCCATCTACTCTGGCTTCCTTTAAAGGCTTCAACCCCTTCATATTACCCTACCTTCGCTCACACTCACTCCATGTTCCACCCTAATCAGTTTGGTCATAAGTGAACAGGATTTATGGAGGTTGGTGCTTTACACTGTAGTTATAGTATGACCACAAAGCCACTTGACTGCTAATGGGCTTATGAAAATTTAGACCATCTCTACCTGAAGAGGCAGCCATACTTTAGTCCGTTAGTCTATCCAGTTCTCCAACCTGACCTAGGGCTGACCTTTACTGTTATTAGTGTCAAAAAACGTGGTGTCGTCTCATTAACAGCTATGGAGCACCATTGTGTCTCCAGAGACTTGCAAAAACCACAGACAAAATACAAAGACTGGCATTTCCAAATTTACAGAGGTGGATTTCCAAATTGCTTGTAGTGTGTGTGTGTGTGTGTGTGTGTGTGTGTGTGTGTATGTGCGTGCCCTGTGATGGATTGGCACCCTGTCCAGGGTGTGCCTTGCCTTGTGCCCAAAGTCTCCTGGGATAGTCTCGAGTAGACCCTGGACATGATAAGCACTATAGTAAATAAATGAATAAATCTTTGCATTGGAGGTGGTAATATACTGCAGCTTCTCTTTACTCCTAGAAGTAGTGCTCTAAACTGTTCACGCCTTGGCATGCCGCACACATGTGGAAAGAGCAAATTATTTGTGATATCTGTTCCGAAAAAATCTGAGAAAAATGAAACAATTTCAGCGAGCTACGGTGGTACCTCGGCATCGACTTAAGAACTTTTGGCCTTAACAAAAATTTGTTTCATCATGCAAAGCATTTTTGACATACGATCGACAGAGCTGGTCACATATAATTCCGGTTGTGCAATCTTTAATGTAGCCATTCAAAAGCAAGCGAAGCAAGTTGTGTATATTTTTGGTGTGTTATTTATCTATTTATTTATTTATTTATTTATTTTTGCATCTCGAGTCACATGTTTTTTCTGTGTCCTAAGCTGGAGTATTTCTGGACAGGTTATTTTGACATTATGTCAACTGTTCTTGGGGTAACTCTTCAACCTTGTCCTCTCATTGCTATATTTGGGATTCCTGATTGCTCACTATCACTTAATTCTATACAAAAGGATATTATAGCTTTCACGTCCTTATTAGCAAGGCGTCTGTTACTATTGCATTGGAAGTCTGCTAAATATCCTCCTATCTCCCAATGGCTTACGGATGTCATGTTTTTTTTAAAACTTGAAAAAATTAAATACACATTGAGAGGATGTACAGACAAATTTTTCCACAATTGGCAACCCTTCATTACCTACTTTACTAGTTTAGAGGTATTGCCTGATTAAATGTATACCTGTTGTT
>QMIH01000103.1:95647-168857 GCA_003987875.1 Clarias batrachus
TACTACTCCAGTAATACTACAATACTACTCCAGTAATACTACAATACTACTCCAGTAATACTACAATACTACTCCAGTAATACTACAATACTACTCCAGTAATACTACAATACTACTCCAGTAATACTACAATACTACTCCCGTAATACTACAAAACTACTCCAGTAATGCTACAATACTACTGCAGTGATACTACAGTACTGCTGCAGTGGTGCTACAATACCTCTGCAGTGATACTTTAATACTACTGGAGTAATGCTACAAAACTACTGCTGTGATGCTACAATATGACTGCATCAATACCGCAATCCTACTGCATTAATACTGCAATACAACTAACTAAGAGTTAACAATGTCTGTGGAAATACAGGCTTTCTTTCTCCTATTTGAATATAAGCTAGTTCAACAAAGAATGTATGACTTGCATTTTTCTACAATAAGATATTTGTTCATATACAAGTCAATGAAAAATACATTATTCTCTATTAGCTCTAATATGCAATACCTTACCTTTAATAACTATTTTTGCCTAACTGTTGCTAGGTAACTGAGAAACACTGACATGAACTGTTCAATAACTACCAAGTTACAGAATCATATTTCATTGCACCTGCATTCTAGCTGCATTGTATTGCCTTGTACTGCATTGTACTTCACAAAAACTGCAGTATAACTGCAGTTTTAATTACAGAAAATGTCATTCTTTTTTTAGTAAGAGAAATTTGATTACCTTTCCTAAAGTGAGAACAGATACAGTATTGTGTTGATAAGTGTCTGATAAATGAGAGGTTGATTCTGCTAAATGCAAAACAGTTTTAAGGTTCAAACGTTAATAAAGCTGCTTTATTTTAATGAAGGCAGGTCTTAGTAAAAAGGAAAGTATACAGCATGTTAACATACCACAAACGTCACATACATTGAATGGACACCACTGGCATTATCACCAGTAAAAATTATAATAATAAAATAGAAAAGAGAAATAGACTCTTTCCAAAGGATCAAGATATTGGCCTGAATTAAGCAAAATAAAGAACTAAGCATAATTGAAGTGACTGGAATTGGGTTAAGTGGATCAGTCATGTAATGAGGCCATCATGAAGCCAAACAGAACAGATCTTTCAGAAATGTAGCAGAAACTTTGGGAGTGGTCAAATCAACAATTTGGTGCATTCTTCCAAAGAAGGAATGCACTGGTACGATCAGCAACACCAAAAGGCTTCAAAGGCCACAGAAAGCTAGAATGGATGTTTGCAAAATTTTTGTTCCTTGGTGAACACAAAAAATCCCATTCAGAACATCTAGTCATTCACAACATCTAGTCATTCACAACATCTAGGCAAGTGAATAACACTGTGCATGAGGTAGATATGTTATAATCAAAGTCTATAATCAAAAGACATATTCATAAATGTAAATGATAATACACAATAAGAGAATGACCAGATTAGTGTTCGGTATAGAAAAAAAAATCTGTAAAATCTGAATGAAAGAAAAAAGAAAAGTGTGGAGAAGGAAAGAGACACCTCATGAGTCAAACATATCACATTATCTGTCAAACATAAATGTTTTAATATATTTTTTTTTTTGACTGAGTTGTTTGTCTGTTGAAATACATAGATGCTTAGTTGGACTGACCTCTGGAAAATTTGGAGGCCAGGTCAGCAGCCTTGAACTGTTTGCCTGCTACGCCCCATACATGGCAGGCCGTGAGTCTCCTGATACCGATATTCTGATATTCTATCATAGCCAGCATTGTTTTTTCTCTGGGATCTGACCAGACAGGCTAGCCTTTGCTCCCCTCAGGCATAGATGAGCTTTGGGCTGCTGACCAGTTTACTTGTGTATAGTTGGTAATAGTTGGTGTTATTCAGATATCAGTGGTCATAATGTTATGGCTGTTAAATACAGTGCAGACAAATAAATGCTGATTTTTTATAAGCTATAAATGTGTA
This sequence comes from Clarias batrachus, assembly GCA_003987875.1. NCBI lineage: Eukaryota > Metazoa > Chordata > Actinopteri > Siluriformes > Clariidae > Clarias > Clarias batrachus. The sequence continues at coordinate 97,600 of QMIH01000103.1, forward strand.
CCGGGTTGCACATGAATATGCGTAAGTACGTAACGAGCTATGCATGTTAAGTCCTCAAAAATGCCCTGGATGCTGAAAAAAAAAATCCTCAAAATAACAAAAAGACCTTTCGCACAGTATGATGTCACGGTGCTTGGGCCCTAAAATAAGCAGAATACATTATTAATCAGCATTTCAGGCTCTGTGGCAGCTGGTGTGAGAGTCTAAGTTGGCTGCCACACACACACACACACACACAACAGTGTGACTAAGAGACGTTGTGAAATGTAACGTTAGCCTACACACACTCCTCAAAATCAGGCCCTGCTTTATATCTGGGCGTGCGCTCGCGCGTGCGCGTGTGTCTGCGGGTTGAATGTAAATCCATTCGTCTCAGTCTGCTTCGGCAGTGTTCTCTCTCTTGGTAGCTCTCCGTCATGCGCATGCGCAGTATTTTGCACGGCGACTCCGAGGCTGCTGCAGCTCGATATTAACCGCCTGTGTCTGTTAACAGGCGTAGAATATAATCGGATTGAGCCTTCCTCATTCTCGTTGTTTTATCTGGACTGTTTCACATGAGGCACATTAACAAATGCTGTTCAGGGTTCTCCCTCGCTGTTGTTCTGCAAAACACGCGCTACACAACACTTCATAAAGTAAACAGTGACCGTGAGGGAGAGTTCACGAGGAACTGTACCACACACAGAGCACGTGCACCTGGCAAATGTTAAAACAATCCAAACTCTCTTTAACCTTTCAGCCTGATCCCCCAAAACAAATCAGGGAATTTATTTTACATTCCACTAGACTGGTGTATTTAGTGTAGGCCAAAAAACTAAAATAATAAAAACACATACTCATAATTCGACTGCCGTTTGAGGGCGTTGCTCATTAATACAGGTACATTGTCATTATTTAAGAAATGCTTTAACACCGTAATAAAGAATCAATGAAAGGATGTTTTCGCTCTTGTATACACGGCTTTATTTTTTAAATGGCGGAAATGGGCTTCCATAGAAACGGTCTCCTGGAGGAATGCCATTGGAGAGATTTTCTGGCGCGCTTATTTTTTGGTTGCCAGACATGTTTCTTTTCACGTTCTATTTTTAAAAAATCAAATTAACCCACCACAACGTTTTTAAACCCTATTTTAGTTAAAACGGCAAAGTAAATGGGTTTACATAATTCATACTCATGATGAAGTCATGATTCCGAAGTTTATTTGCTGTGTGCACCGTTCTTTCAGAAGTACAGCGCTTGTACCTGAGTGTTTGCTAGATAGGCGAGATGTGTTGCAGTCGTCTTTCTGTTAAGTCTGATTATACTTTATTGTTTCCATAATATCGCGTCAAAAACAAAACAGAAAACGGTTATTTGGAACAATACAATACGTTGGCGTGACCATTTGTGCACTTTTGCGGGTGCCCGTAAATCTGGCAACCAGGTCGCGGGTCCCGCCTTCTTTCCTTTGACGTCACTCGGTGAGGATGCCCTCTAGTTTGCTCACTTCAGTTGGCGGCCTGTTTTGCTTATCGAGCTAGTTTTTTCCCCCCGAATAAACATAAACAAGTAACCTCGGAAGCTTGCTTATTTCGCTTGCGCTGTAAACTCGTTAACGTTGCACGGATATTTTCGCCTCGCTTTCTGAAGATGCTCTGTTGCGAGGGAGAGCGGAACACATTTGAAAAGGCCGGGTGAACGGAGCAGCAGCCGCCAGCCAATCGGAAGTGAGTATTTTTCGCGCTGATTGGGGCGAGTTTCCCCGCAAAGCTTCAACTCGAATGAATAGAAGGTCGGAGTAACGCGATGCTTCAAACCGCGTATTTAAGCTGAAAATACATGGTAATGTCGTCTGGGCTGTTTCACGTTGCTGTAGCGTTTAAGCGGTGTGTTTGTGCAGAACGTAGCCCGTCTGCTGGCGCGTCAATGAGCAGCTGGAGTGTGTAAAAGCTAGGAAGCTAACTAGCATCCTAACCTGGTTTGTCAGTCCTATTAGCATTAGCCGCCTCGATGTATGAGTCAGATTTGACATTCACACCGCATCTCAGTACTCGCGGTTTTTTGCTATTCTTTCTGAAATTACACATTTTCCCTGCCGTGTCGATAATATGTCACATGTTGTTTTTTCGTTATAACCAGTTGACTAGCCACCTCCCGAGTTGTTAGCTATTTTAAATCATTTTTAGCCGCACGGCTAACGTGTTTTCTGTGTTATTGTTTGTCAGCATTACCGCGTTAACGCTTAGCCAGGCAGCTAGGTAATGTGTAAATGAAAACACCAGGCAGGATTTAATCCCGCTGAGTGCGTGCGTGTGTGTGTGTGTGTGTGAAGAGTGCAGAGCTTTCTGAGGCGTGTATTTGCATTAAACTGGTCTTTTATGGACAGCGCATTGGTTTTTGTCCCTGAAGGCTATTAATATCAATAGGTCTCTCCATGAAGCGGAGCTCTGAGGCGCTGAACATTCCCAACAAGCACCAGTTTTAATCCCACGCTGTCGTAAATAAAAGTTTATTTATTGGAACGTTTTTTTTTTTTTTTTAATATATTTTATTTACTCAAATTTTAAGACCAAGTTACGGTCTAAGTTACACAAGCAGCTGTTGGGAGAAATCTGATCCGACGGTGAAAGTCCTCCATCTGTGTTAAATACGGTTTAATGTTGCACCTTACAACCTGTTTTGGTTCGCTCTTTATGTCTTCATGATCCAACACACACATGTCCCATTACGTCTCAGTAAACTAGATCACACTTGGTCAGGACCAAACCAGCCGTGTCCAGACTCCCTGAAGAGGCAGGGAGGCCATCTTTACCCACCAAGTCCCCTTTTCATTGAACATGGACACTCGGAGACAGTGATCATGTCCTGCTCACAGTGTTGCCTGCACGCGCTAGGAAGTACACCCCACTCTAATCGTATTTCGGTGTAATGCAGTTTTTTTTCTTCTTCTTCTTCTGCTCAGGCGGTTTGATCTATCATGCTGCAGGTGCAGCTGTGAGGAGCTTTTCTCCTCCTCTCCTCTGTATGCAGCGCAGGCAGCAGCCCTCAGCGTTTCACCATCAGCTGTTGGGTAACATTGGGTTTTACACTGAGTTTTGTCAGCCGTCACAGTGGATTTGCTTGTGGTATATATATATATATATATTCTTCTTTTTCTTAATATAACATGATATGACGTATTACAGGCTGGTAAGTCATGCAAAACAGCCAATTTTCAGTAGAGGAATACAAACCTGACTTTTATAAGATGTTAAATGACAGGCATGTTTCTTTTCATCATTTAATGCTCAGATGGAGGAGCTGATTTTTAAAAGAACTGAGGCTAGTTGAAATTATTATTGGTTTATCAAACGGTTGCTGATCGGATAGTCGGGGGTTCAAGCCCCACCACCGCCACTGTTAAGCCCTTAAACCCCATCTGCTCCAGCCGTGCTGTATTCTGACTGACCCTGCATTTTGACCCCGGCTTCCTAACCGGGATAAAACTTTCTTCCGGCTTCTCCCGTCAAGGGGTCGCCACAGTGGACCATCCGATCCGCACACAACCTGCCACAGGTTTTAAGCAGGATGCCTTTTCTGACGCTGTCCTCCCATTTTTCTGACTGGGCTTGGGACTGGCACTTCATGAAGTTACTGGTTGGCAACCCACAAACGGCGGGGCTTGAACCTGGGTCCTCGGATCCTCAAATTAAAACTTGGAGCCTTAGCCACCTGAGCCACCACTCTCGCAGCTTCCTAACTGTGATGCACAAAAAAAAAAAACTGTGCTCTAATTGAATCTTAATATTTGTTTTACAATAGATCCCTGAGTGGCATCAATGGACGGTAAGGGAGGATCTCTACCTGCAATGCCTGAGCCAAAGACTCCGACCAGTATGAAACAGTTATCTGATTCACCATGCGGATGTAAAGGACGGGGGGATGGAAGCACAGATCCTGCTCTTCTGATGGATAAGGCTGCTACTCAGCTAGCAGCCACACCCCATGATGGCGTTTTGCAGAAGATTGGTAACCATAACCACACTCACGAACATCTGAAGGATCTGACGTCTCGGTTCTTTAATGGTGATCCGGAGACACTGTCAAAGTTCTGCCCGTCCCCACCTGGTTCACCTCTTCTTAAAACGGTAGAGTCTCCATCTCCGAATGGTAGCCCGCAAAGAAAGCCTGACTCCTCCCCGGAGCTCACTCTCAAAATAACCAAACATTTGCCCAATGGAAAATCTCCCCCATCAAGCAGGTATGAAGCTAGCTATGGAGAAGATGGCACAGATGAAGCAAATGCAGCTTTAGTTTTATCCGAAGGCATGCTGGCTCCTGCTGCAAACGAAGGAGGCAAGTTGAGGGGAGCGGTGAAAAAAGTGCCACCAAGCAGACGGCACCCCATCGACCCTGTTGTTAATGGCTCTGAGAGATCACCTTTCACTCACATCATCATAGAACCATGTGATGAGCCCAGTGAGTCATATGACCGTGCCCCTGACATGGATGTCCTGACCTCTGAACCCAGTGATGACCCGGTCATTGAGGTACCTACCTGTGTAACATCGAATGGCATGGTATGTTCACATTAATTCAAGTGTACACCTCTCCTTTCATGTTTCTTGTCTGTTTTATTTGTAGAGTTGAAGGAAAAAACATCATGTATAGCAGTTAAAATTTTGCAATAAAATTGTAATATTTATAAAAAATAAAAAAAAGAAAGAATACAGTTGCAACAATTCAAGAGCAGCTAATTAGAAAAATGAAATGTCAAGAATTATGCATTATTGGTCTGACCAATATACAGTATAGCTGTTAGTACAAGTACTGATTGATTATTTTTCATAGCCTATGTCACCCGCTGATGAGGAAACTGGTGTTCTGAACGAAGGTGATGTTAAGACATCTTTACCAGAGGAGCAACCGCATGTGCAGTTTTCTGCAGGAGATATTGTCTGGGCTAAAGTGTATGGATACCCATGGTGGCCGTGCATGATCACTACAGACCCAGAGTTTAACCTTCACTTCAGGCAAAAGGGTAAGGTCCAGAGTGGTCATGTAATTTTAATTATAGCAGTATTGGATTTTCATTTAATGCTTTGGTTAACATGTTTTTCTCCAATATCAGAGAATTGCAGAGGATTATTGTACCATATACAGTATTTTAGCGACACACCAGAGAGAGGATATGTTGCTGGGAAGAACTTAGTCATATTCTCTGAGAAAAAGCAATATGACACATTGTGCCATGGAAATAAAAAGTCCTCTGTTCACTCTGGTGGCAAGAAGGTACTGATACTGTTCATTCACAACCTTCTATTTAAACATTTTATATATATATATAAAATCTGAGAAAATGCATTAAATCATGCTATAGAAGTAGAAATGCGCTAAGAATCGATGATGAGCTATTTTTTTCCTGCGTGTTGTTCTTTTCTATAGCTGTCGATTCCACGTAAGGTGCGGATACCATGGGATACAGGCATCTCCCAGGCAACAGAAGCAGTAGCTTTAACGGTAGAGGAGCGCCTAGCCAAGTTCAGCTTCACATATGACGGCAATCAGCCACGTTTCAACTCTCGAGTACTGCAAGAACTTCAGTGCAAGCAGGAACAACAACAGACTCAAAAAGAACTTCCAGATACAGCTAGCCTCACTCCTCCAGACTCCACTCAATCCAGCCCCATCACCGTACAGACACTGAGCAACCATTTCCAACCTACTCTCCCCCTTTCCAACAACAGCAGCACTTCAGCAAGGAAAATGCCCCTTGCTACTAAAGCACCTAAAGCCCCAGCCAGCAGGGGGCAATGGAGCCTCAAGGAGCAGAATACTCTCTTCAAAAAGAGAAAGAAAGTTATTCCTGTTGTAGTTCTTCCTCATATTGACACTGTTGTCCAGGTGAGTGCAGTTATAAATCTGATGAGTCCTGATTTACTCTTATTTCAAATTTCCTGCTACAAAGTCTACTTTTGTTTCAGGATACTTCCATTGCTGCAGATAAACTAGAGGCTAATAGGATGAAAATTAATAAATCTGGAATATTCAGAAAAGAGTCATCACTGAAACAGGTTTTGCATTTTTCTTTCTCGTATTCAATTATTACTAGGGTCATCCACTGTGTTCATACGAAAGTTCATATAAATGTGTTTGTTTAGGATGTCCTGTTTGCTGAAATTGACCCTCAGCTGAAAGCGTCCCAGAAGAAACAGGGAAAACTTAAACAGAAGTTTCCAGCTGCTCCAAACTCCCTGAAAAGGAAGAAAATTAAGGCATCAGCCATTATTGCTGAAAGTCTAAACTCAGAATTACTAAAGCCAGTGGTTTTGGGTAAGTGTGTGAGATCTGCCATCTCTTCTCTACTTGGTTTGCATTTTTATTTTAATTTTTTTTTTTGACATGGGTTAGGTGCACAGGTTTAATGTTGGAAATGTTGTGATCAATGTTCTCTCTGTTGCTGAATAAGATGCTGAAGTCAGCAAGATGAAGAAAAAACTAAAAACGGAAAAGGCAGATGCTGCCTTTAAAGGTAGCCTTCTACGTTTTCTTTTTTTTTTTTTTTTAATTCTTTTGAAGTGATGATAATTTTTGACAGACGTCCAAAATTTAATGAAATGATTTGTGCCATTATTAGCTCCGATCAATCCATTTAAATACAAAGGGTACAATTAATAATTTAGGCACAATGTGTTAAAATAATCACAATGTGATTGTGCAGACCTGATTGAAACAATTCTACATCATTCTGTACATTTTTGAGTATGCTGAGGAAAATGAATCTGTCCTGTGTTCAGTTATGAAGAAGGCCTCAAAGCGTGCACTTGAAGAGCCTAATGTGGAGGAGGACTCTCAACCCAGGAAAAAGGCCAAGCTTGGGGATGGTGCAAAATGGCGTAAAACGCTAAAGGTTTGACTTAGTAAAGATACCCTCTACATTGGCAGCACATTGTGGTGAGGGACTGTTGCTGTACCCAACTTAATAAATTAGTTAATGAACAGTATTAGAAGGTAATTATAGAGAACATTCAAGTCAGTTATTCATTTATTTTTTTACACACATTTATAGTGGATCTATAGTCAATCAGCCAGTCACCAGAACTGATTGGTTTTCAGTTTGGTCAGTAATGATTGATCAGCCTCGGTCATAACCAACATAACTTCTGATGAGTGGAAATGCATTTTTATGGCATTACATTGTTATTGTTGTCGTGCTCAATTAAAAAGCTTCCAATCAGTATTTTTCTCCAAAAAGTGTTGACACTCATTACACACTCTTGTGCATCACTCAAAACACTGTGAGTGATCTTTTGCCTTGAAATACGATTTGTAAACTATGCCTGCGTTAGAAGCTGTGTGCACTCGCCACATGCTCACAACTGCTCAACACGTGCTCAATACCTTGGGGCCATTTGAGTCATCAAAATGTCACCGTTTCTTTAAAATTCTACAGGAGGTACACTCAAAACTACTCGCACACTGACATCCCATGTGGTTGGAATAAATGATTTGCTAGGTTTTAGAAATAATAGTTATAGCGGATGATGAGCTGCTCAGTAAAAAAAAAAAAAAAATCTTTTTGTTTATTTTAATTTTAGGTTAAAACTAAATACTGTATTGTTTAAATGCTGTTCTTGGTTTAAGTTAGAAAGCGAATATAACGAGTAGGCAACCTTTAATTACTCATGTTTCACATTTCAGTTGTTAAGCTGGTGAATAAAGCTATGGCATGACATGTTTGTGTTATGACGTGTTTATTATTATATTAAAGATCCAAGGTGTTAAAATTACAACAAAACTGGAAGTAAAATATCGAAAGGGGATATGTATATGATCTTGATCCTTAAAGAATCACCTGTTGACCCTTAAACAGGTGATTTCCATGCCTGTTAGAAGGATTGTATGACTGGCAATTAAAAATATAAAGCCAAATAAATCAATCAATCTAGAAATGAGTGCTGTGGACAATGTGGCACGGCAGGTTTTAGATTGTACTCTTTGGGTCAACATAATTAAGGTCATGGTGCATGTTCCCACAGATAGACACAGCTATGTTTTATTGCGTATTTTGATATCCTGTTTTTTTTTTTCCCCCCCTCAAATCTTTTTAAAGGCAAAGACACCTGAGCCATGCATCACCATACAAGGGAAAAAGAGACAAAAATCTACAGTCACTGAGAAAAGAAAGAAGGCACCAGTCTCGGGTAATTGGGAGAAACAGCTACTTGTCTCATTGATCTTTTAGTTATTGAGTCATGTGTATTATTATGTTTCTGAAGTAAAGCTGCTGTTTTACTATTTTTGTGTCAGTGGGGACTAAATTCAAGGGCAGATGGGTTAGGAAGACTGAACCTAGCACCGAGCCACTATCAGTTTCATCCAAGAAGCACAGCTCATCAACCCAGGTAGCGTTCGATTGATGTTTCTTTTCTCTGTGAGATTTTGCTTATAAAAGGTATTATAGCAAAAAAAAATCCCAATAATTAAAATCTATACGGCAGAACCTTTTTAAGACGTACACTCTTTAGAGCAGTTTAACCAAACATCATGTCCAATGTGATGCAGACTTCGTACCAGGAGAGACCGGATTCTCCTACCGATGACATTCATGCTGCAAGGAAGGCAGAGCGTACAGTCAATAATAAAAAAGAGAGTGTGTGTCAGGTAAGTGTACATGTGTTCGTGTCTAGTGGCTCTATTGTATTGGTCTGTGCTAGAATGTTTTCGATAAGTATTGTGTGTTCAGATTTGTGAAAAGACAAGTGAGGACCTGGTGACATGTGAAGGACAATGCTTTGGCTCGTACCACCTGCAGTGTATAGGTCTGGATCAACCATCGGAAAAGGTGCTTTGTACTGCCTGCCGCACAGGTAAATAAGAGACTTCCTTACAGTCACAAATGTGCTCTCAAAAATGTTTTAATTAATGCGTAGGTGTAAATATTTATCAAAGTACAGGAAAGGGACATTACTGCAAGAAGCAGAAATATAAATAACATTTCTTTTAATAAAACACATGGTGCTGTGGATGTTTGTAATTTTAGTAAGTAATGGTTTACATTAGGTTTATGATGTGCAGCAGTCCTCTGATATGTTTACATTTACATTCTGGGCTTTTTTTTTTGTTCCTGATATAACCAGACAATTTCAAGGCATGTTAAATGGGTTTTCTTTTATTATGGAAAACTGCTTTAAATTGAAAAATGGCATTGAGCTTAAACACAACACTGAATAGTTAAAACGGACAAACCTCATTGTGGTAAAGTCGTTTGTATTTTTATTATTTGTTTTATGAAACGAGTGTGTTAACATGTCAAGGAGCTGAAAAAAAAAGGCCTAAAGATAAACCCCGTAATGTGTGGTTTCCTGTTTTAAAAATCATCTTACAAAATTGCAATTGAAAAAAAAGTATTGTTCAGGAAACAGTGAGTGAAGGTATCCTTTCCAGTATAGAAAATTCTTAAGTAAGACCCAGGCTAAGCCATATCATCAGTATTTATTGTATATAGTTAATAGGATCAATTTTGACTTATAAAATTCAGTTCATATCATTTAGGACGAAGCCCACATTTTTTTGTTTCAAAAGTGTTGTAAGTGACGTGACTTGATGTTGCACCCCTCTTGATAATTGCTTTGAACAAGTATTAATTTGATGTAACCTTGCCCAGAAAACACTGGTGATTCATGTTCATACGCATGGCGTCAACGGCCCTTTTCACAATAGTTTTATAAAATGCCATGAAAAATGATCTTTATGCTTTTTGAAAGCCTCTATTGGGAGAGAGCACATTAATTCATGGTGGATGACGAAGCTAAAGTCCACAAAATTTGTAAGTGGATTAGTGTGCGTGCGTGTGTGTGTGTGTGTGTGTGTGTGTACACATACGTACAGTATACCTTCAGAATTGTGCCTTGATCGGTCGGGGCTGTTTTTGTGGTACAGGGGAGACCTTACACAAGGCAGTAGGTTTTAATATGGCTGTTAATATACAGTATCAATCAAAAATTTGGACACGCCTTCTTATTCAATGATTTTTTTAAAATTTATTTTTAATGTTTTTAACATTGTATATTAATACTTGGGTCATTGAAATGGACAGAATAAATATAGAATTATGTAGTCAATAAAGACCTTAAATACTCCATAATGTTTTATATTTTGGATTCTTCAAAATAGACACATTTTGCTTTAATGACAGCTTTGCACACTCTTGGCATTCTCTCAGTCAGCCTCATGAGGTGGTCACCTGGAATGGTTTTCCAACCATCTTGAAGGAGTTCCCAGAGATGTTGAGTACTTGTTGACTGCTTTGCCCATCACTCTCTCACATCATCACACCTCCTCCTCCATGCTTGTGTTTCCTTTTCTATACTCAAATGGTTTCTTTGTCTCAGTTCGACCATGAAGGCCTGACTCATGCAGTCTCCTCTGAACAGTTGGCTGTTGAAATATATTTGCTGCTTGACCTCCAAGAAGCGATGATGTGGGTTCTACTGTAATGTGAGGTGCTGTACATCGGCAGTTTCTGGTGCTGATCATTCTAATAAACTTATTCTCTACAGCAGTGGTAGCTCCTGGTCTTTCTTTTCTGGAAAGGTCCTCATGAGAGCTAGTTTTATCATAGCATTTGACTTGTTGATTCATTTTTAAAGTTCTTGAGATTTTTGGGGGGATTGACTGACCTTAAATGAGGCACATAAAGAAGGCAATAAGTATCACAAATATACCAATTCCAGGTGACCAAATTTGTTGAGGATGACTGAGAGCGCTGAGTGTACCAAGCTGCTGTCAGCGCTAAATGTAGCTCCTTTGAACAACCTAAAATATAAAAGACATTCTGTGCTGTTTAACACTTATTTTTGTTTACTACATAATTCCATGCATGTTCTTTCATAGATGTTTTGGGATGCCTTCAGTATTAATATACAATGTCGATAATTAATAAAAATATGGGGAAAAAAAACAATGAAGTAGAAGGTGTGTCCAAAATTTTGACTGGCATAATATCTCAAGAGAAGCTGGCATGTGTGCCACCACTTACTTGTTATAGTCCTATAATGAAATATTTTAAATGGTCAAGGAGAAACAGTTGGGTAAAAACAGGAAACATTTGGTGTCTTATACAATCTGATGTTCGTTAGCATTAAATGGCCAGTGTACATGGAGGTGAGATCACGTTCCATGAATTAAATTCTTTAAAAGAGCCAGCTGGATTATATCTTGTTGAGAAACCAGGGACAAGTGCAGCTGTTTGGTTTGCCACTATTTGAAGAGTGCCCCGCCCTGTTTCCCTGCCAAAAAGCCATTTGTTTTACATTTTGGTCTCAGGAGTGCATGCCTGTTTCACTTGTAAGAAGTCTGACGGGGAGGTGAAACGTTGCAGTGTCCTACATTGTGGTCGATTCTACCATGAGGCGTGTCTGCGGTTAAGTGCTTTGACTGTATTCGATAACCGAGGATTCCGCTGCCCGCTCCACGTTTGCCTCAGCTGTCACTGCAGTGGCCGTGGCACAGCAAAAGCCACCAAAGGTACGCTCGTGTTCATTCAGGCATTTGACTGATTTATTTTGAGACGGAATGAAAACGTTGTGTTTTATTTTAGGGAAGATGATTCGCTGCCTGCGCTGCCCAGTAGCATACCACACCGGAGACCTGTGCATAGCAGCTGGAAGTGAGATGCTGAATCCTACTACTATGTTGTGTACAAACCACTTCAACCCTAAGAAGGGCTACAGACATCATACACATGTCAATGTCAGCTGGTGTTTCATCTGCTCCAATGGTGAGATCCTTATCAATTGTGCTTGTATATGCATGTGTGTGAGAATATGCATTTTCTCACTCACTCACTCACACACACACACACACATACAGTATACAGTGGTTCCTCTGCAACGAATTTAAGAGGCGAGTTCTTAAGGCAAAATTTCGTATTGCGAAATGCATTTATAAATAATGTAAATGCAGATATGTTCTAGCCACCCAAGACATATTACCAATTTCCAACACTATAATCAAAACAATTGGGGGAAAAAAATCTACATTAAACCTCACTTAACCTTATTCTTGATTCCTCTTGGCTCCGGCTTCATTAAAAGAACAAAATTGAAAGTGGTTCCCTTTTCTTCTTTCTACCGTACTTGGCAAAAAAAAAAAAAAACAGTAAACTCGCTTCATTTGGCTTTCCACCGACTCAGATAAATTTTGAATGGCGCCCGGATGTATGCGCAACTTGGCAAGCATTCAGTTGTGAAAAAGCTGAACATGCTTCGTATGCCGAGGCAAACTGCTTGCAAAATTTCAGTCCTTTAAGGTGAGAATTTTCGGTGGTGTGTACATATGTTGAGGTACCACTGTATACACACACACACGCACAAAATGCACAAACACACAAAATATGGCTTCATACAATATGCAAAATACCTGTCAAGTTGGGACGCACCTTAATTATTCAATGGTCTTTCCTGACTCTTTCTACAAGTCATCCAAAATATGCTATAATCTCCTATAAACATTGAATGCTTTATAAAGCCTTTTGTTACGACCTCTAGGGGTTAGCCGTGACAGAAAAAGAGAACTGAAGGAGCTTACACCAGAGAGATACAATCAATAGTTTATTTTTCGTTCTACACGGGATTTCCTTCAGAGGTAGACCAGGCCAAAACAATAAACAAAATAGATTTGGAGTTAAATCTAAATAACCTGAAATTAAAGTTTAGGTAACAAAATACAAATTTACTTACCTAACTTCCTAACCCAAAAAACAGAGGAAAAAGATATGTGAAAAGAAAATGGCGTCTCACCCCCTACTTCCCGTGTGTCAAGTTAGCTACTAATTATTTACAAAAGTTGATGCTCACTAGCAACCAAATCAAAATCCATTTCATAGTCAAACAAGCAAAAGATCAAATAAACCGGGTAGTCAATCCATACAGAGATATACAAAGACAACAAAAATACTATGGCATTCACACTTTCTTTCTCTCTGGCACAACACTCAAAACAAACAAACGACGTAACATACAACAGTTCGAAATCTCACAAATTTAGCACACGACAGATCAAAATTACCGAGGCTCAAAAATGGCAAAAGCTGAGTGTTTGGGGCGGTCCTTATATCAGGATAGGATGCAGGGTAGAACCAATCCCGAGCTCCAGCTGATTAACAGGCCACACCCACCTAGAACAGACACAAGTGCTACAGCAGAGAGAAATCTGCCAACAGAATCTCAGAAATCATAACACTTTATAACAACTCTAATCTGAGGTGCTGTTAAATTGGTGATTTTTGTGAATGGTAGTTTCTCCTCTGCAGTAGAAGTAAGTTTAGCTCTTGCTGTCATGTGGGAGGTCTTTATTGAGAGCCAGTTTCATCATGGTGCTTGATGGGTTTTGCAGATGCACTTGATTCTTGCGAGAACCATTCCAAAACTGCTGACCGTAATGTCTTAAAATAAAAACTGCATGGTGGTGTTGTTGCATAATTACCTTAATTTCATGTTATCCATGAAAAATCCATGATTGTTAATTAATAAAATGACTCCAAACTTGTGTCCAAATTTTGACTGGTACTATGTGTATAAACACGCGCACACTTTCATAAAAGGACAAATGAAATAACTTTCAGTCGAGATACTGGGTCAAACTGTATGTTTGCATTATCATTTTATAAAGAGCTCATTTAAGCTAACTGTAACAATTGCAATAACTATGCCTTTAAGCAATGATGTATATTCATGTTGTTCATTTTTGTGCCTGAAGGTGGCAGACTCCTGTGTTGTGAATCGTGTCCAGCTGCCTTTCACCCTGACTGTTTAAATATCACCATGCCTGATGGCAGCTGGTTCTGTTATGACTGCCGCTCAGGCAAGAAGCCAAAGTACAGAGACATTATCTGGGTCAAACTGGGCAATTACAGGTAAGTGTGAGTCGTTACGTCGCAGCCCATAGCAGGAATATTTTTTTTATAAAAAAAAATGTGTATTAATTTCTTGGACATACAGTACAACATTGTAGTGAATGCTAGATTCTGTCTGATGGTAAGTGAATAATAATTCTGATACTATGACCCGTGTCTTTGTCGCACCAAAAACCCAGATGGTGGCCAGCAGAAATCCGTCATCCCAGGAACATCCCTACCAATATCCAGCACCTGCGGCATGAGATTGGCGAATTCCCTGTTTACTTTTTTGGATCAAAAGATTACTACTGGACCCATCAGGGCCGGGTGTTCCCTTATATGGAGGGAGACAGGGCGAGCAGACACCAGAAGACTGGCATTGGGAAAGTCTTTAAGAATGGTAAAGCTTTTCTGGCTTTTTCCTCATTTAAAATGAGGCGCTCTCGTTCATATCAATGTGTATTCACCTGCTTACTACCTGTCCATGTCTTTTAGCTGTGGTTGAAGCTGAGACTCGGTTTAACCAGATTAAAATTGAGAGAGAAGCTAAAGAAGCTCAGGAGAAGAACAAGAAACCTCCTCCATACAAATATATTAAGGTACCAGCTTTCCATGCAAGGCATCATAAACTTGGTGCTTCTTGATGAATAGTGAACATTACTTTGATGTTATCCTACCATTTGATAAATCATTTTTACATGTTCAGCCTCTTAAGGCCTGTGCCTCTCATGTGTTTTTTGTGTTATTGGACTATATGATTGATCATCGTTAAAGTAACGCCAACCCGTTGTCTGCAGGTCAACAAACCAGTTGGGCGTGTGCAGATTTACACAGCCGACATCTCGGAGATCCCCAAATGCAACTGTAAGCCAAGTGACGAGCGGCCATGCAGCTTTGAATCCGAGTGTCTGAATCGCATGCTATTGTACGAGTGTCACCCTCAGGTGTGTCCGGCTGCAGACCGCTGCATGAACCAGGATTTCACCAAGCGCCTCTACCCCGAGACCAAGATCATCCGCACAGCCGGGAAAGGCTGGGGTCTCATCTCTCTCCGAGACATCAAAAAGGTGAGAACTAACACCGTTGTGGAGTAATCATAAAAAATGTAAATTGTTCATTTAGAAGGTCTCTGTTTGTCTATGGTGTGTTTTTAATATTGCCGGTTGTTGTATATGTGTGTTCAAATCAGGGAGAGTTTGTCAATGAGTATGTGGGTGAGCTAATTGATGAGGAGGAGTGCAGAGCCAGGATCAAATATGCCCAGGAAAATGACATCACACATTTCTACATGCTCACTATTGACAAGGTAATGTATCACAAGACCCACGTATATATATATATTTTTTGTTGACAGAATTGGGATAAGAAATGTGCCCATTGTTAAAAAAATACTTTTAAAAGGAAGATAAATATTTAACACTCACGTCTTTTATTACCTTAAAAATCATGTAATACATTATCAAACCGCCTAAAGTCATAACTTTCATCTTATAAAAAAAAACTGCGAGTCAGAATGAGTGGAGATGAAAGGAAGTCTGTTGTGATTAGTTTTAGCTGAAGATTCATCAGCATAATTCCTTCTTTACTCAAAGTTTCTGCTCCTGCTGTACCAGTGCAGTCTGCCGTGGCTGGACAGCGTGCAGTGGAGCTACAGGAAGAGTGTTTAATTGGGAGTGTCACAGCTCAGCGTTCTGTGGCCCTACAGTAATAAATACTACAACAGTCCAAAGTATTTAAATTATTAGCTTGAGGAATGCTTTTTCAGAAATATTCTCAATTTATAAATGCAAATTAGGATGATCACATATGACTCAGCAGTTTAAAATTTTAAATTACAGTGGAACCTTGGATTGCGAGTAACGTGGTTTACGAGTGTTTTGCAAACCGAGCAAAGATTTTTTAATAAATTTTTAATCGGAAACCGATTAGGGAAAAGGATTAGTTTTACGAGCGCCGAGTATCATGTATCACGCATTCGACTCTTATTTTGACACCGAGCAGCAAGTGATCACAACTGAGCCAATGATTTTTCTCTCTTGCGCTGCGAGAATTATGGATAATTGTCTCCCCTGCTGCGTCCCCTGTGTCAAAATAAGAGTCCCCTGCTGCGTCTTAGTGCTCGTCTCTTATAATCAACATCTTCCTCTCTCTTCTGTGTGCGCCCGTGTAATTTGACACTGTGCCCCACACACACCGACACACACACACACACACACACACACACACACACACACACACACACACACACACAGATCTCCCCGAATGCAGACGCGCTTTATTTACACAGAAAACTCAGCTCTGTCCCAATTCTTTTCAAAGGTAAGGTGCTGGTTAATTTGTTGTTTTGTTTTTGTTTTTTTTTACTTTACAGCAGTGATTCCGTTAGTATGCTCACGCGAGTATCATTAGAGGGATTTCTTTTTTCCCCCATTAAATGTGTTTGCTTGTGTATGTTAGTTGTGAAAAAAGCGAGGTGTGGCAGGGAGAAGGAGTTTTACTGTTTAAGACGAGGCGAGGGGCTAATTCCACACACGCGTACAAATACACGGCGCCTACGCCCACAAACGGAAACACTTAACATTTAAAAAAAAAAAAAAGTAAAAATAAATCCAGACAGTTAAGTGCAGGTTAATTTGTTTTATTTTTACTTTATATGTTGTATTAATTGTTTTTATGTATTTATTGTTAGGGCTCTAGAATGAATAATTTGAGTTTTCATTATTTCTTATGGGAAAAGTCTATTTGGTTTACGAGTATTTTTGGAATACGAGCCCACTTCTGGAACGAATTATGCTCGTAATCCAAGGTTCCACTGTAGTTTATTCTTATTAACGTCAAATTAAAAAATGTAATTCCAGTAAAATGCCAATGAACGTGTTTGTGGCTTTTCATAAGCGTTATGACATGGTGAGAATAGAGTTATATATATATTGTTATACTGGAGTCTGTAGCATGGTGCTGATAGCAGTGAACCAGTTTGCAGGGTGAAATTAAAACTAACTTTATAATTTCAGTTATTTAGCTGGATTGCTTAAGTACTTTCAAGTTTCTACGGACATTGTGGGAGTTGTGGTGTATCTCAAGGCCTTCTGACTGTTATGGAAACTGGTCAAGATTTTAAGCACAAGATCAAAAGGCATAAGAAAAATTAAGAAATAATGCCTTATAAAGTGCATAAGAAATGTCCGCATACAAAAATCAAGTTTCATGACTTGTCTCATTTCATGGGTATTTTATGTCGAAGTTACTGCTTACACCAATGTTCTGACATATAACCCAATGCCATTTATTTATGTAGGACCGGATCATCGATGCAGGCCCTAAAGGGAACTACTCCCGGTTCATGAACCATAGCTGCCAGCCCAACTGTGAGACTCAGAAGTGGACTGTGAATGGAGACACGCGTGTAGGCCTGTTCGCTGTGTGCGATATTCCAGCAGGTCAGTTCAGAGAGGAGCACCAAGCACACCAGCCATCACTTATTACAATAAATGCAGTGTCCTCATGATGGCGCAGAAAATATACAGAGGAAGCCTAACTATAAGTGCAGTTTAAGGTGTTTTCACACTAGGCAGTCATGCACAGATCCAAGTCCACTTGACCCAAGGTCCAGTACGTGTGCTCGGACGTGGTCCGAATCAAACATGAAAGCCAAGTTTGCCTGAACACCTAATGGACGGCTGTTTAGAGTGCAGCATCATCAGTGGCATCTTTCTAAATCACTGTTTAGCACAAACATGTATGGAGTTTTTTTTTTTTATATAAAATTAGATGTGGTTTAAGTAGTGCACTTTACTCTACAGAACACTGGTTTCCTGATTGTCACAAAATGTAATTATATTTGTTATCCACCCTGAAGTGTTTATCACATTCCTTCTGCAATGTTTATCAAGATTGTAGACACTGTAGATAGATTGTGGTTCTTCCTTTGAATGCTTTCAGATAGCTTGTGTTATGAAAATGATATTTAACAGTTAATTTTAAAACAGGACATCCAAAAAACTTTTAACTAACCTGGAGATTTAGAATTTTTTTTCTACCATCCTGTTCAGTGTCTGGTCACCTTAGGGATCCAATTCATGACTAATTTCTAATTGTTTCAGATATGTATGATGTCATTTGTTTAAATCGGGTCTTTTGTGATGTTTGCTTGAAGTCATTTAGTTTGTTGTTTTATTTGTTTAAATTTCTAGGCACAGAGTTGACTTTTAATTATAATCTGGATTGTCTTGGAAATGAGAAGACTGTTTGTCGTTGTGGTGCACCCAACTGCAGTGGCTTCCTAGGAGATCGACCCAAGGTGAGTCACACACTGCTGTAAGCACCCAGTCATTCATGATGTATAACAAATACAGGACTGTGCAAGAAGCACCTCTTATTTCTTCATATTTTGCTTCCAAAGAGCCAGACTATTTTTTTTTTATTATTATTATATTTTTATTAATATTTAACAACAACAAAAAAAACAGAGCCAGGTCAATAAACAATCAACACCCACAGCAAACATTTAAACACGAACAATAATCTGTTAATGCAAGAGTGAACATGGAAAGACCAAAGGGCAAAACGGTCCAGTAAAAGAAAACATAAGAGTCACGATTGGTCAAGTAAATCCCACAAAGGGGCCCATATCCGCCGGAAAGGATCAGGTTTGTTCTGTAAGTCATATGTCAGTTTTTCCAAAAAGAGAAGATTGGCCATTTGTGCCAAACACATCTTTAAAGTTGGTAAATGAGATGATGACCATAAGATAAATATACATTTCTTTGCCAAATAAGTAATAAAATGTAGCAAACAATTTAAATCAAAAGGAAGATCTAGTGATGTTTTACAATTTAGCAGGTATATAGTTGGAGACATAGTGAATTTTCTAGCCAGTATTTTCTGAAGCAGATCATGCACTTCATACCAAAACGTTTTAATTTTCTTACATTCCCGGAATAGATGCACTGAGATTTGAAGTTGATTTATGAAAAACGTCCCCACATATAGAAAGCCATTAATCATCAGTGAATGATTGGTCCATATCCTTTTCCCAAAGCTTTCTTAGAGGATTCAGAGGTGAAGGGCTTCCTGATAAAAGGGAGCCATACAGATAGGAGATCTGACCTTTTAACGCCCCTTGAATAATTGAAAATTCACCTAATAATAACCATTACCATTAGTGTTAACCACAGCTGTTGAATCAGAGTAAAGAAGTTTGACTAGTCTGATGTAGTTGGAGCCCAAATTGAATTTGTCCAATATTTGAAACAAAAACCTCCACTCGACTTTTTCTGCATCCAGTGAAATCATAGCGGCCGGGTCACTATCAGTATTCAACTGATGTCTTATATTCAGGAGATGACGCACATTGTCTTAACCATAGCGAGATTTAACAAATCCAGTTTGATCCGGTTTGGGCAGAATTCTCTCGACAACGAGCTAAGGCTTTGGCCACAATTTTAAATTCTACGTTAAGTAAACCGATTGAGCGATATGAGGCACAGTCCAATGAGTTCTTTCCTTTTTTTAAGAATCAAGCTAATAGAGGCAGTCCTCCAGGAACCTGGAGTAAGACTCTCTTCCAAGAGGTTATCAACTACAGGCATGAAAATAGAAGAGAGCTCTTGACAAATTTTTTAAATTAAAATTCCAGAGGAAAAACCACCCAACCCTGGCGCCTTCCCCACTAGGCTTAGATTAAATAGCCGTGAATTTTTTTCAGACCCTTCCCAGAGGAGTTTTAAGAAAAGCCTGGTCCTCCTCTGAGATTGAAGGTAGCGACATCTTAAACAAAAAAAAATAGTGGGGTCTTGGGAGGCAGGAAGTTTACAGATTCTCATAACAATCTTTGTAGTAAGTGTGAAGAAGTGAAGTAAACAACATGCATCTGAAGTACGTTCAGCTCTGTTAAATACAAACAAAACCCCCCCACAAGCCCTCCGCCCTCTCCATATCCCCAAAAGGTAGGGCACAAAAAAACAACTCGTCACACACACCTTCCCCCAACGACTCCATTGACCGACCTGAAAACAGCATCCAGAGGAGACTGCGTCAAAACCCCACGAAAAAAACACCACGAAGCCTGTCTTAAAGCCCACACCAATTAAACCGAGAAGCTCACTTGTCCGGAACTTTCAGGAATTTACCGGCTGATTCAACATTATCGAATAAAATGATCTTTCCGTCATGTAAACAGCAGAGTCTAGCCGGATATGCAAAACTCCAGTAAACATCTCGGTCCACCACAGTCCTGCACACCACACCAAACACCCGCCGCCTCCGCACAATCTCCGCAGATGAGTCCGGAAAGAAGAGTAATGTGGGACCTTTATAACTGACTTTCATTTTCTTAGCTGCTGGCAAAACTGCCTCATTTATTGGGACACGTAGGAAACGCACAGTAACACTCCACTCAACAGCAGGGAAATCCGCGGGAAGCTGTAACCACACTGGCAACATTTTCTGTAGAAATGTATATCCTCCACGCGCGGTGTCTTTTTTTTCTTTTTCTTTACTTTTTTGTGATCTTGTTGCTGTAAAAATAGGAAAGCCCGTCCACTTTCCATTTCTAAATACCTCTTGTTTTTGCCTTTCATTTTTCTGCACTTGATTTTTTATTTTTAAAGTCACACAGTGACCTATGAATCGTTCAAGCGTGAAAAAAAACATGTCAAGGAACCAGTTAGAAACGGGTGCAGACGAACAGTTAATTGATTTGTGTACTGGTGATGCTGAGCGTTTAGAATGGACAAGAGGGGAAATAAGGTTGCTGCTCAGGCTATTACATCAAAACTCATTTTGAAATTCTCTCTATAGAGTTCCAGTTTCTTTTATTTAATCTTCTTTAGTATAATATAATGTAGAGGAACGTGGGTTCTGAGGACCTACACTCGGTACTTTACTTGATGTAAAGACAAAGAGCCCTAGGTATTTAAATGGTTGACCAGCTCATTTGAAGGTCAAAGTGACGTTGTTGGGGTTCTCATGCCTCCTGCTAAAGTGAGACTATTCAGCAATGTAAAAAAAAAAAAAAACTCTGAGAAAAGTAAAAAGAAAGTACAGCATTATTGTAAACCATTAGACTACTAGGAAGTAGAAACAATTTGGCAATAAATGTGTTAAATAATGTAAGTGTATAATATATGGTAGTGTGAAGTTGATGTGATGCTTTCTTTTCTCCTCGCGTGATCCTAAACTCTATTACCCTGCATAATCACTAGATCTGTATGTGAGATGTGTGTAGGTGATGGGGTGAGGTGATGTAGCCACTAAACGTTCTGGTGGAATTCTGTGAATTCAACCAGTCATGGATCGGAAATATTCAGGAAAAAACTCCTGAAGGCAAAACTCAAATTTTCCCCAGACTGTGTGTTTGGTTAATCCACACAAATGAAGTCTTGAGCATCCACAGATTTTGGTATGTGCAGGGTCCTGGAACCCATCCCCCACAGATAGTGTGATGACTGTACTAATACTGGATAGGGCCTTCCTTAGCATTTAAATCTGCCTTGATTCCTCGTGACATGTCAACTAAGGACCAGAATCTCAAAGGACTGCATCTAGTAGACTCCATATTTTATATAAAATTAAAAAAACGTTCCTGGAGATTCTTTTTTTTTTTTTTTTTTTTCAATTTGCAAATACATTTTGTGAATCTTCCATTCTTTCACAACCCAAAGGCATTCTTTTTGATGAATGGGAAAGCCACTGAATAGCATTGCTATTTGTCATGTTATGAAAGCAGTTTGAGATGATTTACCTCATGGTGATATGAGATGACATGGTGCATTGTCATACTGGAAGGATCCTTCAGAAGACATCACTTGAAGATTTTTGTGGCATTGAAGTGTTCCAAGGAAACATTCCTTACTTCACTATACCAGCTCCACCAGCATGTTGACACGAGGCAGGTTTGCTCTGTGGATTCATGCTGATAACACCAAAGATCTGTGTGTCTTAGGAGAACTTTAGATCGGGCTATTTTTTTTTCTAGTCCGCCCTAAGATTCATCTTGGTGTGGATAATGAGGTGCTTTTTATGCTCTTCACAAGTGTACAGAGTGGTTATCCGAGTTACTGTTGCTCTTCTGTCAGCTCAAACCAGTCTGGCCATTCACTGATGATCTCTCTCATGATCAAGGCATTTCCAACTACAAACCTGTTCATCCCATGGTCACAATCACAGGTGAAATGTTTCCCCTTTCACATTGATTTAAACACTTTATTTACATAAATAAATTTACATCCACCTTTCAAGAACAGAAAAGTACCCTTTAAATGAAGGGGGGAAAAAAATAAACCTCAAAGACCTGAAAGCTTGTAGTGAACAGATATCTTTAACTGCTTTTTAAAACCAGCTACATTTCAAACATTATCAATTATTTGTCGCTAAACTAGTGACGGGATCTTGGGCAGCCAAGTGTCATTTAGGCCTGTGGGTAGCAAAGGTAGCCTGTTTAGTCTGATCCCACACAAAAACCAAAGCACTCGCTCAGAAAGTCAATACTGGCCAGAACAGCCTCCAAA
Source organism: Clarias batrachus (assembly GCA_003987875.1). Lineage (NCBI taxonomy): Eukaryota > Metazoa > Chordata > Actinopteri > Siluriformes > Clariidae > Clarias > Clarias batrachus. The sequence goes on from QMIH01000103.1 coordinate 119,968, forward strand.
CTCCCCAAATCTCAATCTAACTGAGCATCTTTGGGAAGCACTGGACAAACAAGTGCAATCCACAGAGACCCCACCCTTCAATCCACAGCATCTAAAAGAACTGGTTACACAATAAGTCAAGTCAATTTTATTTATATAGCGCTTTTAACAATTGACATTGTCGCAAAGCAGCTTTACACAATAAAAAGAAGTAAGTTTTTATGCAATGTGTGTGAATCAAAATGATCAGATTGTCCCTGATGAGCAAGCCGAGGGCGACGGTGGCAAGGAACAACTCCCTGAGATGGTAATAGGAAGAAACCTTGAGAGGAACCAGACTCAACAGGGAACCCATCCTCATCTGGGTGATAACGGAGAGCAGGGATTGATCAGCATAATAATGTGTACTGGAAGTTCAGTGTAACAGGAGATGTGTTAAAATTAAAATTAAAAGGAGTCCAGTTTGATCCTGAGGCTCAGGTAGACTGTAGGAGATTCCAGTCCTGAGCTATCGAACAACTGAAGTCACAGGTCCCCAGAGCATCAATCGATGATAGGACAGTCTTAATGGAAACCATCCCCAGCCACCATACGAATCCAGGCAGACCACACGGGGCATCCATGCGACGAGATCTCCAACCAGAAGCAGGACTCCAGGACGGGTTAGACGGCTCCAGAGGGCAGAGGGGTCTGGATCACTGGCAACTCAGGAGCGAACATGTATAGCTCGACAGAGAGACAGAGAGAGGGAAAGAAGAGAGGGAGAGAGAGAGAGGAGAGAGCAGAAAAGGAGAGAACAGAAAATAAGGAGAGATGGCAGTTAGGTCTGGTCACAGTCAACATGTGTAAGGTGAATGTATATTAGTGCAGAGTGCAAGCAGGGAGTCCGGCAGGACTAACTATAACAGCATAACTAAAAGGGAGAGGCAGAAGGAAACACAAACATGAGGGGGAACTGAGATGTAAAGCAACCGATCACCTCACCGTCAACAAACCTGAGTGATCAATGAGAGTGGGGAGGACAGCATCTAAACATACCAGTTCACCAGAATACTCTACGTCCATGAGTCCCCCAGATCTGCTCCTTTACCTAAGGTTAATCTATTTACAAAAATGCTGCGCTAAATAAATAGGTTTTTAGCCTAGACTTAAACACTGAGACTGTGTCTGAGTCCCGAACATTAATAGGAAGACACTTCCATAACTTTGGGGTACCCAATACTGGGTATAATGTTTTGCATTGTAACATTGTGGTTAGTTAGTGTATAATTGAATATCACCTGCATAGAAGTGGTAGGAAATGTCTTAATATTAACTTATCTGCACAAGAGGAAGCATAGACAGATCAAATAACATTGGACCTATTTCTATACCTTGAGGTACACCTCATGACAGAAGCTTGGTTGATTCTGAGAGGTTACTGTAATGCTGCTGCCACCCAACTGACTTAGTCTCTTGAGCAAGACGTACTCCTACATCACTGTGTTAAAAGACCATTTGAGACTCTAAGAAGAGCTGTTTAAGATGAGTGCCTGATGGAAATCAGACTGCCCACAACTTGTCATAAATGTTATGATCACTGATAACATCCATAAGTATTTTAGCAACCAATTTCTCCATGTTCGTGGCACTGCTGCCACATGATTGGACTGATTAGACAACTGCACCAATGAGTAGACAGACAGGTGTTCCTAATAAAGTGCTCAGTGAGTGCATGTTCAAATCATGTTACATTCTCAAATTGATGCTCTTGCTTCACAGAAATCGTGTTTCTGGTTTTATTTCTTTTTAAATTAGAAATATGTATACATATTCACTTCATATGTATAATTGTATATGAATATAATATACATTTTAGATTTAGGTTTTAAAATGTATAGTTTTCAGGATCCTGGGAAAGTATATACTGTACTGTTTCTCACAGATCACCCCCACTTCCGAGCCTAAAGCCAAGCTCCAGAAGAAGAAGCCCAAGCGGCGGCGCGCTCGAAGTGAAGGAAAAAAGCAGTCTGAGGATGAATGTTTCCGTTGTGGTGATGGAGGACAGTTGGTTTTGTGTGACCGCAAGGGCTGCACTAAAGCTTACCACTTATCTTGCCTGGATCGAACTAAGAGACCGTTCGGTAAGCTTCATATCCATATTGTAACCGAGTTACATAAGTAAATCATTAACGTGAATACTTAGCATTTCAAAATTAAAAATAAAATTCTTACTTTATTCAAGATGATCGAGGTATTCAATATTTTACCCAAATACCAATGATGTTAGGTTTATAAACAATTTTGGCCTTTGCAGACCTGCAACTTTAATATTATGGATAGATGATAAAAAAAATAATGGCTGAAATATTCTACACGCTCAGGCTATTTGTTGTAGCCCTAGATCTTTGAGAGGGGTTATTTGTGGGAATGGGGCAAAATAAGAATAGCCTGTTCATTGTTTGTGTTGTTGTGATGAGCAGGTCGTTGGGATTGCCCCTGGCACCACTGTGACGTGTGTGGCAAACCATCCGACGCTTTCTGTCAGCTGTGCCCCAACTCCTTCTGTAAGACCCATAAAGAGGGCACGCTGAGACCTCATCCCATCAGCAGCCAGCTGTGCTGCCTGGAGCATGATGACTCCGACGTGCAGTCCACCGTAGCGGTCACCCTGAAGTCTGATCTCACCACTAAACCCAGCAAACGTGGCCGCAGGCCCGGAGCCCAGGGCACCACCGACGCTGCAGCCAAGAAGCGCTCCAGGAAATTATGTAACAAGCAGCAGAAGGGTCGAACCTGTGAAAGCGTTCCTCCTCTTTCGTCCCTCCCCTCCGTGCCTCACCCATGATTCAGTGGCATTGATATGAACGTGACTGATTTCCCAAACTGAAAGCACTGTGTCTGATCAGGGAAGTATCTGAACACTGTAGAGCTCAGTGAAGCCGCCACATCAGGTTCCGCCACATCAGGTTCCGCCACATCAGGTTCCGCCACATCAGGTTCCGCCCCCTCACTCAACCTCTCACTCGGAACCGAGTGCGGGAGCCGCCACACCAAACCGCCTCATTACTACACAGCATTATGGAGGCCAGACTTGAAATTTTTTTTTTTTTTACACCTGTTTTAATCTTCAAGATAGATTATTTTTGTTTTATTTTTAACAGTAGATATGTATATGGAAATGTATATGACAGACCAAAATTATAATAATACTGGAATTACTGATAGTAAGTTTGATAATGTGTAGGCTTTTTTTTTCTTCTTTGTTTTACACAACAGCCTGTTGTACCGTTAAATGTAAGACACTATGGATAGCCCTTGAATTGTTTTTATAGTTAATAGAGTGCATTTAACTATAGAGCAGGACATTTTTAGCACATTTGTTAGCTCATTTTTTTTGAGTTTATGTAACACGCTAGAATGTTAAATGAGTCTCTGCAAAGTCTCTACCTATTCAGAGTTTAAAAAAGGCACAGTAAATTGAGTCAGGGCGCTTTTTTGTGAGGTTTGGGTGAAATAAAGCTTTTAAAAATATTTTTGTGTCTCTGATTATTTGGGTATTTTGCTGTTAATGTGTAAATTAGATGGCCCTATCCAGGTGCATGTAAATTTTTTTTTTTTAAATCAAATTTTGTTTTATCATAAAAGATGAAAAAAGGAGTGAGGTGATTTGAAAAGGTCCTAAATATGGACTTTTCCTCACATATAAACTTTAACTTTAGTTCTCACATATACATTAATACACAGTGAAATTGCTTCTAATCAAATAAATTAATAAGGAACACAATATGTCCTGGATGTTTTTGTACAATTCACCATATTCTATTGAAATTATAGAAACTGTTGTGCTTGATTCCAGATTTGTACGTAGTTACAGTAATACTCTAGCAAGCCTGTTTGGCACCAAAATGGTGCATAGTGTCATGGTCAACGTAAATTAAATACATTTCACCGTTCATGTATCTGTTCATCATGTTCATTATCCTGCTGCTACATGATTAGCTGATTGGATCTGCTACTTAGACCTTCTGACCATTTTAGTAGCAACATGCATCTAACTGTATCCTGATGTTTAGAAAGTAGTGATGCGTGTAGGACAGGAATAACAGAGGTCACAACAGAACGCAGTGATCAGGTGGGCAATAGTTACTGAAGTCCAGCTGTTTTGAGACAGATGTGCAATCAGTCACAATTTTTATTCAGTTAAAGTACACTGAATAGAGTCACTTCTGTGTATATACAGTAGTCTATTGCACAGCTATACCTTAAAAATTCACACACGCCTAACACGAGTCATGAGTTGCACAATAAAGATATTAAAATATTCAGGTGTGTATGTCAATACAAACCATATATATATAGTATAAGAAAGATTCACATTTTGAAATACAACTCAGGCTTGATCTGTTGCAATACATTGAAGCCCAATGTAACTCAGGCATTGGAAAGTTTGGTCACTTTTACATGAATCAGTGTGCTTAAGGACACATGCTAGCTCTTGGCTCTCAAATGATGTGACAGGCTGTCAAAATTATGCAAACAAACAATTGGCACATGTCCTCCGACTTAAAATTATATATTAATATAAAAAAAAAATCATTTTTAAAAAAATCAAGTGGAATTTAAAACAAGCTCGAGTGAGACCAAGACGATGCTTTTTTACATTTATACTGTACAGCTACAGATCAGACACTTGTAGTTCTCACCATGTTAGCGGTGTGTTAATGAAAACATAGAATTTACTCTTAACGGCCACCTTATTAGGTATACCTTTCTAGTACTTGGTTGGACCCCATTTTGCCTTCAGAACTGCCTTAATTCTTCATGGCATTGATTCAATAAGGTACTAGGAAAAAACATTCCTTACAGATTTTGGTCCATATTCAAATCAGGCATTACCCAGTTTCTGCAGAACATCCGTCATGGAAACCTCCCATTCCACCACAGCCTAAACATCCAGAACTCACTGTCATAATCAAGAAACCAGTTTGAGATGATTTTAGCTTTGTTACGTGGTGCTTAATCCTGTGATGGAGGGATGATCAGCAACAATAGCTGTGGCATTTAAACCATGCTCAATCGGTAGTAACCACCCAAAGTTTGACCAAAAAAAACAAACAAACAAAAACAAAAAACACACATACCTGCACCATTACACCACCAACCTGTGCAGTTGATACAAGGCAGAATGGATCCATGACTTTATGATGGGTATGCCAAAATCTGAGTCCAGCACCCAAACGTCGCAGCAGAAACGGAGACTTGGGCGACCAGGCAAGGTTTTTAGTTAGATACTTTTATATCAGCTCAAAACATTCTGGCCATTCTCCTTTGATCTCTGGCACCAACAAGATATTTTTTGCCTGGAGAACTGCCACTCAGTGTGTAAAAATACTCAGCCCAGCCCACCTGCTACCAGCAAACATGATCATTCTTCCACATTCTGATGCTCGGGATAAATTTAACATTGACGTTTGCGTTAACGAGCAGTTGAACAGGTTTACCTAATGACGTGGCAGGTGAGTGTATAAGTGCACATGATCCATAAAACAAAGCCATCAGGCTTTGAGCAGCAAGTTACAGTTGATTAAAAAATATACAGAATATACAGAACCGCTGGCAACTCGAGCCCGCACTCACGTGACGCAGCCAAGTACGGCGAGTGCGTATGCAAACGAGAGCGCGCTGTACAGTAGTGTTAACAAATCCAGTGTTTCAGATAAGCTTATAACGTGTAATGAGCTAATTTCACATTTAGATGAGTGCATGTAAGAATGAGACGGAGAGGAAGGGGAATGAAACGGTCTGAGGAAGTTCATTAATGCTCCTCTTTGTCTCTTCCTCCTCTTCTCTCTTTCTCGTCCTGCAGTGCATTTCCCAGCTTCTTAATGAGAACTGACAAAACTTTATCCAAGGGATCCATCACTCCTCTCTGAAGCCACTTAGGAATTGTGGTTCTTGCGTGATGGAAGCCGAGTTTTTGCAGGATGTAGTCTACTCCCACTGGATCGATTTTCCGGCCAGTCCACGAAATCAACCTGAAAAAATGTTCATACACAGTGTAAATCAGTGTTATTCAGTGTCCTGATGGAAAGCCAGCAATAACGTGGAAACATTGCTGATTCATTTATTCATGCTGTATACACGCACATGAAACTGAAACACTGGCCAATTTAGTGTTGGAAATCTCATGGCTAAATTTGGCCAGCCTGGCGGCCAATCTTCATTGCACATTTCACCAGAAGGAGCAGAGTGGGAAGGTTTAATTAGCAGGTTTTAATTAACCGTTTAAAAGAACAGTTTCGCTTAAAATATTGCAATGCACACAACATTATGGGTGACGGAGTTCAAAAGAGAACGAATTGTTAATGCGCGTCTTGCTGGCGCATCTGTGACCAAGACAGCAACTCTTTGCGATAAATCAAGAACCATGGTATCCAGGATACCTCGGTTAGCATAACACCAAGAAGGACGAAGCACATCCAACAGGGTAACTGTGGATGCAAGAGGAAGCTGTCTGAAAGGGATGCTCGGGTGCTAACCAAGATTGTATCGAAAAAAAAAAAAAAAACCCAACTCACTGCTGAATTAAATGTGCACCTCAACTCTCCTGTTACCACCAAAACCTTTCGTCAGGAGCTCCACAGGGGCTCAATGTACATGGCCGGCTGCTATAGACAAACCTTTGAAACTGACGTATGACATTGGCACGAGTGACCAATGGTGCCAGCAGTGAAAATCTTGGGCTGTGAAACATGTATTGTTCTCTGATGGAGTCCGTCTTCACAACTCTCCCACACCCGGGAGAGTTACAGTGTGGAGAAGATCCAAAGAAGCGTACCACCCAGACTGTTGCATGTCCAGAGTGAAGCAGGGGGGTGGATCAGTGATGGGTTGGGATGCAATATCATGGCATTCCCTAGGCCCAATGCTTGTGCTAGATTGGCACGTCACCGCCAAGGACTAACGAACCGTTCTGGAGAACCATGTGCACCAACGGTTCAAACCTTGTCACCGGTTTTGCTGTGTATTGGTGCATTATCATCCTAACACACGGCACCGCCTTCAGGATACCGAGTGGTTTGATGAACATGAAAGTGAAGTCGATCATCTCTCATGGCCTGCACAGTCACCTGATATTACTGAGCCACTTATGGATCAAAATCCCTCTGGCCACTGTGCAGGACTTGAATCGGTCATTCCCAAGACGAACTGATGCTGTATTGGCCGCAAAAGGAGGCGCTACACCGTACTAATGAATTATTGTGGTCTAAAACCAGGCGTTTCACTTTCATTGTCCAAATATATATACACACATATATACACAACCCTGTGTATATATATATAATCTGATACTGTTATAGTCTATAATCCACAACTATGCTAGAAACTCTATAACCTACAAATCCGACAAATCATTACAAATGTAACTTCCTTTTTTTTCAGGAGACGATAGAAACGACGTCAATAGAGTTTAATACAGTAATTTGCATAAATATTCGGAGATAAAACAACGTTATTGTATCGGTCAATGACAACACACTGGAGTTTAACTGTGTAGGATTCCAGCACTTTTATGTGCGCGCCATCGTTCTAGAAACAGGAATTAGATTTGGCCGAAAAACATATTAAATCAGCCTGTACGGTTCTGGAAGAACATCTGATGGAGAGATGAGACAAAGCAATTTGTACTACAATGATGGGAACAGTTTGAGATAACGGTAATATCGAGAAGAGAAAGAACTGCTCATGGTCCAAAGCAGACCACCTCATCTTGTGAAATGCGACAGTTATGGCTGCCACGAGACTGTTTCTCTTGGATTTATTGCCAATTTGACTGGCGAGTAAAGCAGCAGTCTGGATGCTGGAGTGCATACAGCTACAGTATCTGCTCCCATTTAGACAAATTTCTACAAAATTCTGTGAACGATGCTTCACACTGCTGACCTGACCTGTAATGCCAAATACTCTTTTTTTTTTAAAACAAGAAAGTAGAACGTCCTGCAAAGGCCAGGTCAGTCACCTGATAAAAAACGAGCAGGTATTTCTTGTGCAGAATGCCTGATATTCCCTGCTGATGCCTGTGGGTCCCAGATTCAAGACATTGTAATTACGCGTTATTTTAGTACGTCTTGTCCTTTAATTATGGTCCCTCAAATAGGAACACTCATTGTAGAAATCGCAGCGATTTCTACAATGTTTACCTGTTGTGGACAACAGACCATTGTGACTCCAGTGAGCCTCATATACAGGATAGCACAAAGGTCTGGATCCGTAAACACTTTTTTTTTTTCTTTAGACCCAACAGATTATGAAACGGTCAGTTCTCATGTATTCGGTGTATACATGAGTGTAGTCAATTTTAGAGCTTCCTATGATTCCAGAGTTTTGGGCCAGAAGAGCACATGGAGCTTAAATTCTTCATTCATTTTCAACTACTTTACACTGCGGCAGCTAAAATAATTCGATTGTAAATATCCAAATGTTTATGGACATGACGGTTTACTTAATCTCCACATTGTTCTTCCCTAGTTGAAAGTGAAGACAGAAGCAGTGAGAGTGAGCAGTGTTTAGTCACCTCAGTGTGGGCTCCAGGTGCCAGGTATTACACAGAAACTCTCTCCAGTCTACAGTCGTGTAGTTCACGCCGTCTTCTTTAGTCTTCTCCTTCTCGGCCGAGCCGTCCTCCTGCTGCGCTGTGGGGCTCTTCTGACCCGGCCGTGATGCTGAAATGCGTGGAGCAAACAGTGCTGCCGTACGCAAAACGCATCGATTCAGTCACAAACTTCCCTCAGCATGCACCTTATACTATTCACTATGGCTGAATGAGTCAAAATAATGCAGTAAAACGTCTAGAATCTACTCCTAACATCGGAGAGATTTGATGCGACTGCTAATAAGAAAATGCATCACCTTTTTCTTTCTCTTTCAAGTATGCAGAAACCAGATCGTGCAAGAACATGATGAGCTCGGCATCCATGGTGACACAGATGTGATCGGTGAATTCTGTCACCACACTGCACTCCACTTTGGGCTTGCTGTTAGGGTCTACACACAAGCGTACACACAGAGGTTAGATATGATCTCTTAAACACAACAACAGGAGCTTTTCTTGTAAATGATGGCATAGAGAGAGTGAGCTTTCAGTAGGCTAGGAGCTGTGGCTTTACCGCCGAGCGAAGGCTCCTCTGGGTCTTGAACGTGGATCGATTTGAATTCAAGCTGCATCCTCGGCAGCGCAAATATGGTCTCGGTCTCATGGTTGTAGCTGGATGAACCACGAAAACCACTCAGAAGACTTGCGCTTTTAGCAGCAGCTCCACTGTCCGAGTTATTAGCATCCACATTGCGCAACAGATTCAGCTCTGAGAGAGAGAGAGAGAGAGAGAGACTTTCTCAGTCTTTTTAGAGAACATGTACAGTTGCAATCTGAAGTTTACATCATGACCTTGAATGTTATGGTAATATTGATTTTTCTTTTGAACAGATTTTTTTTTTTTTTCATGGGGAATTATAATTTTACAACATACATCTTTAATCATTCAAAAAAAACTGCACGAGTCTGATATGCAAGTTTGTAACTTACTTTGGGTTTTCTTAACTCAACACAGGATCAAAATTATACCTAGAGCACACTCACTATTTGCTTGAACATGCCTTAGCAAATTTCACCTTCAGCAGATACTTTTGGTGCTTTTTCTATAGTGTTGCATACGCAACATTTAATGCTAGGCTGCTTAAAGCAATCCACAACCAGCGTTGATGTGTGTTTACAACACCAAGCTCTGTCCATGCTTCAAACCATCTATGGTGTGCTCAAGACCTTTAATTCATTACTCCATTCCATTCACTTTGTGAACTGAAAACCGCACCAAAGCATGATGCTACACCACCATACAAATGTACCTAGACCTCCCAATAACGTCTACTCGCATATCATTTTTGTCCTGATCTTGGAATCTGTCCAGTTTGTGCGAGTCTGTGCCCACGATAACGAGCAGGCGTTTCTATTAAAGTGGATGGTAAAGTGATTAGAGGAGAATCAGATTAGCATTAGACTCGCCAACATCCATAAGATATAGCTCAGAACAACAACATCTTGCTGGCTAGCAGTCACACACTTATGTCTGCTGTTCAAATAGTTGTTGATAACGTTCAAAGTTAATATTTCAAAATATGTACCAAAATCATAAAATAAATCTGAAACAACCGTCTATAAAATACCCTAACCGATTTAGATTTCTAATTACACGACCAGTTTGCTCGGGCTACTTTTCCCCTAAACAAACAAAACAAAACATTAAATAACTAGTCTAAGCATATAATCTAGGTAAAGTTTTCTACCTTCGTTCCTCATGGCTGTAACATAGCTGAACCATTCCTTGACTGTGGCGACTCCGTGAGGTGGGTTCTCGTGGCGACGACGGGTTACCTTAGTGATGGTTGCCATGGGACTCTCGAGCGCACCACATGGCTTGGTCACCATTGTGTTGTGTCCAAGGTGAAAGTCTAGAGTCTGCACAATATAGGTGGAGTCATCACTGGAACCTGTGGTGGGGGAGAGGGGGGGGGGAGGGTAGAGAGAGTGTGTGAGAGGTGTAAGAGTGCCATAGACAGTGTGGTGATTGTGTGAAGTTTATTTCGCATAGTGCTACCAGTGGAAGTTACACTACCATCCTCCCAGATCTTCTGAGCTTCAGTCCAGAAGGCAATGTTGGGCTCCTCAAGGTGGAACAGAACCCACGATTTGGAGCGGAAATTGGGTCCGTGGAAACACGCCAAGGTCATGTGGTTTCCATGGAGACTCATCGAGCCCCCGAGCTGCACGGCATCCTCGGGGAGAGGCATCTGGAACAGCGAGATGTGACAGCCGGCCACCATTTTAAGCACAGCAGGCCAGTGGCGGTGATGCGCCGCATCCATATCTAGGAACAAATTAAAGACAAGAGATACTCACACAAACTGTGTAAAGTATCTAAAGACCGCAGGGCGCTGTGGAGTCATGTGACAGGCTGAAGTCAGAGTAAAGCCCTGCGGAGTGAAACTAAACCACAGACTGCAGGCGGAATAGATAATCGAACCATACACTGCAGAATTCATGCATAACACACAACACAGAAACGGCACACACACACCCCACCCAACATCTCCACCCACCCACACACAAATACGTTCACATACCCACACCCACCAACAGACTCTCTCACACACACACACACACACACACACCCCACCCACAAAGCAAACAAACATACACATATCCCACCAACATACACACACACTCTCTCTCTCTCACACAGACACAAACACACACTCTCACATTCTCTCTCACACACTCACAGAGTTCAGCAGCTCCTTTGTCCACATTAGGCACAGGTGTTTTGGGGGGAAGGTAGGGTCCTGGACCCCAGGTGGACAGAGCGCGTTTGCTTGTGTCGAACTGCTGAGTGAAAAACTCCTGCAGCTTCATGCCGATCTTAATCAAATCAGGAGTGGTGGATCGAGAGATAATGACCTGGAAGATATCCCACTGCAGGTCTCCATGCACAAAGATCTCACTGCGGGTCAACAAACGCACGAGGATCACATCATACAATTATATATATATATATATATATATATATAAAGGTCATATTTTAATTTAAATATACAAAATATTTGAGCTTGTGCAGATCACAATGTATGAGGAGCTTACCTTTTCTCTGATAGGCTGGCCTCTGTGCAAAGGTTGACCTTCCACTCATCCTGTAGCTGCAGGTCGGCATTACTGAAGACCCCCATCAGGATGCTGGAGCCCATGTAGTCAAGCCGCGCCTCTGTTGAGCCCATGGTGATCTGAATCTTATGGCTTGGCTGTTGGTTGGGGTGTTCGGAAATATGTGCTACAAACATTTAACACACAAAGAAATGTCACCAGGTTCAGTAGGATAGGACTGTGTTTGCCGAATATAAATTTCAAATATCCAAACACAGATTAAAGCTTTAAAAAGATTTTTATTTTTTATTTTTATTAAACACTGATGTACCAGGAAGAGTATGAAGACTTTGTTCTTGTGAAATGCTTGAGGTGTGTACTTACAGACCATCTCGAGTGTGTTGACGTCTATGTTTCCTCCCACCACTCCTCCTTTAGAATCTAGTTTGGAGCGTCCTAGACCCACGGCCATGCTGATCTCCCGATCTCTGTTACTGCCCACTGACAGACGCCCCTGACTCTTCAAACCACTAGTTGTCCAACTACACACACACACACACACACACACACACAAACACAACTGAATTTGGCTGTACAGCCATAGACTACAGTTTTTCAGAATGACAAAAACCTTTTTCACAAAGTCTGCTGCTTCAGTGGTTTCAGACCTTTTTGTCAGATGGTACACTGAAGTATAATTACATGCATTTCAGAAGCGTCAAAGGCTTTTACTGACCATTACGTTCACGCAAAAAGACAATATTTGCACAGTGTTGACGCTTCTTTTTCAATTCACCCTGTCAATCAACTTCTGTTTGACGAACAGGAAAAAATTTGTCTGAATAAAAAAGGTGAGCGCTACGATCAGTCCTGTGTCAGACCGTTCATGTGTGGGGTTTCTCCTGAGCCAAGGAAATTCACTTGGCTCACTCACAATCTTACAAATCACAAGAACACACAGTCATAAATAAAGAATGGTACGAAAACGTTCTCCAAGAGCAGCTTCTCCCAACCATCCAAGAGGAGTTGGGTGATGAACAATCCTGATAGCCATAAGGCTAAAGTGATAATTAAGTGGCTCAGGCAACAAAACATCAAAATGGCCAGGAAACTCCCCAGATCCTAATCCCATTGAGAACTTGTGGTCAATCCTCAAGAAGCAGCTGGACCAAAAATAATTTAAAAAATTAAAAAAAAAAACAGAACTCTGACAGCAGCCTATTCTTGCATAATCGATGCTTGGAGTTTGTCAGTCATGATGTGGCCCAGCAGTTGATTTGACAGCATGCCAGAGTGAATTGCAAGCGAATTGCAAAGGTTCAACACTGCAAATAATTAATTTTTGCATAAAATTAATGCAACCGTCAATAAAAGCCTATCAACACTTTCACACAAACGCTTGTAATAATACTTCAATATACCATACTAACATCGGACAAAATGATGTAAGAACTATGAAGTAGCAGGCGTGTATTGTGTTGCATTGTGCATTTTCTGCATGTACGTTTGTGTGTGTGTGTGTGTGTTCATTCTTATTTCCATCTTAACAGATTATAAAAAGTTATGGCGGATGCTGAATACTGTATTTAAAAAAAAAAAATGGTGACTGTTATTTTGAAGCCATGACGGCGTGCTTTAAAGTTGGTCTCCTACGTGTTGTTGCCCATGACGTTGCTCATGTTCATCTGCACGATTAGCTGTTTGAGGTTGATGGCGAACACCACCAGTGTCTCCCATGGTGATCCCTGCTGTGCTGTTGCCTTGTTGTTACGCACAGAAGGAGTGGATGTCTTGGTTACAGAGTCTGCTGGGGGAAAAACAACACTATTAAACTAATAACACCCGTATGTTTGCTTCACTAAAGATAAACGTATGCCTGTCTGTACCTCTACGAGGTGCCGAGGAGTCGGACACACTGCGGGAGCGTCCTGTAGCTGGGGATTTGAGGTGTGTGTGGCTTGGTGGGGTAGAATCGTTAAATACATTGGAAGAGGTGTGTTGGGCTGACTGGCTGTCCCACGTCCTCCAGTATGCCTTCCGGCTTGACTCGGGAGACAGGTGCTGAGCTACACTCTCTGCAGAGTCTGGGGTGGCTGGTCCTGATGCTAAAAGTTGGACAGGCACGGGTGTACAAGAAAACAACAATACAAAAAGAGACTTGGTGGCATTTCTATGGAAACAAAGATGAGAGAGACCAAGGACACCATGGTCTGACCTGGTAGATTGATGGTCTGATCTCCTAGAAACAGTCGCCTAGCGATGCTGCGACGATACCAGGCTCTCGGGAAGGCCAGGATCTCACTAAGGCGTCTCATGTCGTACTTAAAGGAGGCCGAGCCAATATCACATACCGCTAAATAACAACGCACATATCAGATCTCAGAGTAGGTTAGGCGTACATGGTTAATGAACATCACAACAAATTAAACGTTAAAATATGATTCATCACTTTAGTACAATGGAAGACTAGATGGTGTTAATTCACCTGAAATATTAATGAGGGTGGTGTCCATCTTGCCCGCCTTGCTGGCACTGGACGTGTCGAAAAAGGCAGGATATCCTGTACGCCTCATCCTGGACAAACTGACTTTAACAAACTCCAGGTTAATTGAGAGTGAATCCTTCCTGCCAGTCACAGATGTGCTTTCCTCTTCTACAGCTCCTAACACAGGAATATACAACAGCTACAGCTATGATGCTTATAAGGGCACGGTGTTGTGTAATGTAATGGCTTCTCTGAATTCTGTATGGCATAAAATATACACTCACTATGCACTTGCACTCATTCGATAATTTCTATAATTGTTAATCTTTACAATGATATCAAGAGTGTATACAGAAGAGTGTGATAAGACAAAACCATCCAGTGACGTGAAGTTCTGCAAATCTAAATGCTTTGAATGGCCAGACTTCATTGGTTCAATCTGACAGAAAGGCTACAGTACTGTGACTCGAATAACAACGCTGCACAGATGTAGGGGGCAAAAAAATAAAAAAATTCGACCCTTAAGGGTGGATGGGAGGCGGCACAGTGGTGTAGTGGTTAGCACTGTTGCCTTTGTTCCAGGTTCGATTCCCGTCTCTGTGTGCATGGATTTTGCGTGCTCTCCCCCGTGCTTGGTGGGTTTCCTCTGGGTACTCCGGTTTCCTCCCACAGTACAAAAAAAAACTGCAGATTAGACTAATTGGCGTTCCCAAATTGCCCGTAGTGTGAGAGTGAGTGTATGTGTGTGCCCTGCGATGGATTGGCATCCTGTCCAGTGTGTACCCCGCCTCGTGCCCTAAGCCTACAGGATAGAGCGGTATAGACGATGAGTGAGTGAGAGTGAGAGTGGTTATTCTTCCACTGTTGTAGCCCATCCACCTTCACTTCTGTCAGACAGAAACAGGAAAGTTGAGGCTCCAGCAGGCACCGGCTCTGCAGAACTAGACAGTCTACAACTGGGGAAAAAAAAATAGCCTGATCTGATGGACCTCAGTTTCTGCTGAGCCACACAGATGGCAAGGTCAGAATTTGGAGCCAACAGTAGGAATTTATAAAGCCAAACGGTGGCATCAGTCACAGTTAGCGAAGGTGGGGTAATGGTGTGGGGAATGCTTTCTTGACACACTTGAAAAATGAATCTCAAAACACGATAATGAGGTCAATGTTCTTCAGTGCCCGTCATAGTCACTGGATCAGAATGCTGTAGAAAAGCTCGGTGAGGTGCTAAAACGGGTGATTTATAGCATTTAAGAACATCTGAATAACCTGATGCAAAATCATGCCAACAGGGACCAGAGTTTCAATCATCTTGTGGAATATACAGTACGTATATACCAAAGAATTAAAGCCATTTTCCTAGCACATTGAGGGCCTGCCCAGTATTAGCATAGTGTTTCTAACAAATGAGTGTATTATATCACTTCTATATTTGTCACCTACCCAGTGGTCCTGGACCAGGTGGCAGTCCGGTCACAGCAGACTTCTGTTTGCCAGCTCCGTACGGATGGAACACGTAGAGAGAGAAGTCTGACATGCATGCCGTGAAGCTCAGCCCAGAGGAGTTAGTGGTCGGGCCTGACAAATCAGACTGGCTACTGCTATGTCGACTCCGCCCCAGAGGGCTACCCAAACCCAAGGATGGACCTGAGAGAAGGAACCATTACATATGGTTAGAATTCACATTGGAACAAGCTACGCACAATTACCTACACCAGGGGTTGGCAACACCGCGGCTCCACACTCTCTTTCATACTTCTACTGCGGCTCCCTGTGGCTTTGGCAAATAAATGAGTAACGAGTGTCTAATTTAAATGTATTTTATTTTACTTTGTTAGTTTTTTTTTTTTTAAATGTAATTCTAAATTTGAAGCTTATGGTTATCCTGTAACATTAAAACGTGTTTATTTTTTTTGTCGCTTAAAATATACGCCACAACCGCTGATGTGCGACACCCACCGGCACGCGATGTATTAAGCTTTTCGATCCCCAGTTTCATTCAGGTTGAGTGTCTTTTAAAAAAAAAAAAGTTTTTGTTGACTGCATAAATAAAATTCAATTTCCTCTGTAGCAGTTGATTGATTTCATAAATGCAATACACTATTCTTTTTTTTTTTTATACATTGCATAAATATTTATTTACATTCATGCTGTGTTGTCTTCATGTTAAATAGGGTCAAAATGTGGCTCCCAGTGTTGGAAAACGGGTCCAAATGGTTCTCTGTGTGTTTAAGGTTGCCGACCCCTGACCTACACCTACACAGACCAGGTGGATACTCCTACCTTTGCTGCCAGGCACTCGGAGGTTATTGTGAACGGAGGGAGGCGTGGAGGAGGGCGTGTGCGGAGTTTCAGTTGGGTGGTTAGAGCCGGGAAGTTCCAGCTCACCCCTATTGGAGGAGAAGACAAGGTCCAGAGAGGGCAGCTTCAGCATGCATTCCACTCGAGACATAGGCAGACAGCTGAACCGGATCTGAGATGGCTAAACAAGGATAAGCAGATTTGATCAACACAAACTCACACAGAACAACTAAAACAACCGTATAAATAAAAAGAGGACTAAGCATTTTAGTAAGCAGTCCAAATACACACAGGCTTATATCAATCAGTAATTGATTGGCATACCCAAGCTGCTTGCTGGTACTTACCTGCACTCTAACATAGACAACCACATCCACGGGAAATGAAGAGTATGGAGAAGTAGAGGATGATACCAGAGAGACCTGAGACTCTTCCAGCGGATCCACAGAGTCAAAGTGGCCAACATCCTCCTCTGGTGCAGTCATTGCTACCAACACAAAACAAACGCATTCATTTTCTAATACAGGAATCCAACCTTTACATAAACTAGAGTACACGACGTGTTCTTATAATGTTGTTTAGGTACATACCTGTATAGTTCCTGTCCACAGGGGTAATGGGTATGGTTTCCAATGCTTTTTCAAGAAAGTCCAACAGGCAAGGGCTAATAACCATTTCCTCTGGAAGAGTCTGCAGGGCCACCCATGCATACAACTTGGCAGTCTTCACACCACCACTTGCCTTGCCTTTAGCTACACACAAATACCCACATTAAGGACTTTTACATTGATAATAAGAAGTACACATGGTGTACTGGACAACAGGCGCATACACACGTATAAACACGCACACAATTTGTGCAGGTTCAGATATTAAAAAAAGCAGGGTTTCAAAGCATACATGCACTCTTATCAAGTAGAGCATGGAACTACATACCAATCTTAAAGGTTACTTAAAACGCTGAGAGAAAGTAGAAAGCCAGAAAGTGTGAGAAAAGGGTTCTCCTTTACTAGAGTCTGTTAATTGGCAAACCCAGGATTTATTGGCTAAATATGATTCCAGTTAACACATCTCACAATGAAATAGCTTGTGAGAGTGCATTCAAATCAGTCAGTGCCATACTGTGCCACTCACACTCTAACAGCACCACACCAACACTCAATACTGGTCAAAGACAAGACATGACCTTTAACACATGCATACACATAAATAAAAAGAAAGCTGGTACAAGAGAGTCATACATGGATAAGCGATGAAGCCAAACTCTACACTGTGTGCCATGCTCCAGGCAAACCAGATAGGGAACATGCACATGGACCGCCCGGTGCACACACTGAACAGAAATGAAACAGAAAATGTGTGTACCTGAGGGGAGAGGAGGGGGAGGAGGGAGTGGAGGGGACAGGAGTGTGTTAGTCTTGCCAGGGGCCATGGCCGCAGGGCCAGGCAGGTCTCTCATACCATACAGCTTGGACTCTTTAGAGAGGGTTCGGGGTAAAGATGTGCCTCGTGAGGTGTTGGGTGAGTCACTCCGCAGGGTCTTAGAGTTGTAATGTAGCTGCAAAGACATGGTTATCATCTAATGAGTGACAAAGATCCAACTAAATACAGGCCCAGGGTAAAAACAGAAAACCTCATTATTGGATAAAGGAAGTATTTGAATCTTACGCAAAATTGAATCAGAATATTTATGCATTGTGCATGCACGATTTAACATTAATTCACATGCGCGTTTGGTAGTGTGTGGCTCCTGACCTTGACGTCAACGCCAGGAATGTAGAAGATGGTGGTCTCGATGTCGCTGCTTTTGCCCTGGAGAGAGGAAGGCACTCTTTTAGCACTCAGCATGCTGGAGCTGGAGGTGAAGCTGGGCTGCAATTTCCGCCTCTTCGGAGGAGACTCCTGATCCAAACTACGCGAGCTTCGATCACAACCTCTACAGGGAGAAAAGGAGAGTGGTTTCGAAACACCCAACGATCCAAACGACACACCTTCTGCATTGCCTGAATTGTACTTACCTGCGCATTGCACCCTCCTCATGTTCAAGCAGCTGAGCACTGGGGTGTAACACACACTTGCCACTATCAATCTCCACACGGATGTCAAGCTCAAAGTCGATGTTCCTCTCAGTGGGTGGAGTCACCGCTCCACGTTGAGGAGGTGTGGCCGGCCACCGCTCGCTAAACAGTGCTGCTAACGGTGATGACTTCTTCTGAGATGTTCTGAGTAACACAGATGAATGCAAGACCGAGTTATAGAAAAGAAAGTGTCTATACCCAACCATATTTTCAACAAACCTTTTTTTTTTTTTTTTTGTAGGATCGCTCCTTCTGGACTGCAAATTAATTTCCTCATAACATTAAATTATACATACAGGTTTAAAAATATACATACCAACTTTATATAGGTTATAAATTCAGGGATGCTGAAAAATCCTGAAATGTCTTTTTAATTCACCAAGCTCAAGACCTCTTAACTAGTGATCATGATTGTCTGCAGTTGGGAGCTTCTCTGTGCTAACATAAAAAGGATTTGTTTTACTCATTGGCCTGACCACCACAGAGAACAGAGCAGATGTGAGCACAGGTGTGGTAGATTTAAACAATTCAGGAATATCTCTTGGAGCCATTTCCAAACATCTGCAGATTTCAAGTTCAGGTCAACCATTTTTGGACTGTGCTTAAAAAGTCCGTTTTTTTTTTCTTTTCAAAGAAATCGACAAATTTCTCAATATCCAACTGGAATTTTGCCAGAAGCTTGTTGATGACAATATTATGTGTTCTGTATGTATAATACACCCCGAGTTGATATAAGAAAAATAAGGATTATTTTCTATTAAAGATAAATTCTTTTCACTTTAAACTTTTTTTTTTTTTTTTTTAAGTGCGATACTTTTCTTTAAAGAAATTACTTCAAGGCCAATATTGCCAGGACATTCATATTCATGCAGAGTCTATGGAAACTTCTAACCGCAACAGTGTTTTGAATGCGAAGCTCACCCTGCCCGGCGGGGGTAGGTGTGTGGTCTCTCACGATCATACTCATCATCTTTGTCGGAGTCTTCAGACGAAGAGGTGGACAAGTCGTCACGGCGACTGTCATCAGGCTGGAAGGGAATGCTGGGTGAGAAGACTTCAGGTGTGTTGGGCGTACTGAACACTGAGCATGATGAATAATGGCGAGCAGGATCATCAGTGGTGACGGACAACAAGTCCATCTCTGTCTCCTCCGGGAACTTGAACAACCATTGAGAGTCAACAGTCAGAGAATCTGCTCATCCAATTACCTACAAAGCTTGCCAGACTTGTGCATTAAACCTGTCCTGAAAGGGTGTATACAAATGCTGCCTGAGATTTTAAGATAACTTTCATTTCACAAGTATTGATCGCGTCTAATAGAGTCTTATGTCCTGCCTTCAACTGCATAAGCAGAAAAAGGGATATAAATGAACTTTAAAGTTCATGAATTTTATGAAATATATCTTTAAGAATTCTATATCTCCAAATAAGTGCTAATGGTAACTGAAATCTGTTGAGCTCTTCCAACAGGTTAGTATCACCAACCATTTTGTTCCCCAAATTCATGCACTTTTTGCAACCCAACGGAGGAGAGAGGGATGAAGCAATGAAAAGACAGATAGATGAACAGAAAGAAATGGTAAGATGCAACAGCACAGCAATACAAGTTGTGTTCAAGAGACATAGAATACATAATAATCAATCAGAAAGACTAAAACACGGTGACACCAACACCAGGTTGTGGTCGTCTGTGCGTCTATGTGTGCTTGAAAGAGTAAGAAAAAGTAACATTTCATTTTTGTGCTGCTGTAGACAGGCAGAAGTAAACCAGAGGCCAGATCAGACATGCTGCAGCTCCACTTTTAGTCTACAGAGATCTTTGATTGGGTTTCGGCAGATTTCAGCAACGAGGCAATACCTTAAAGACAGAGTCGGCTGGACTCTGGGGGGGCAGAAGTAGAGTTTGTAGAGGGTCCAGGGCCACATTACTCGGCTTCAACATAAATAAACGCAGAAAAGAACCCATACAAAAATGAAAGACCCGGTCTGTGTGCATGTGCAGTAAAGGTTTGGACAACAAAAGCAAAAAAAAAAAGAAAGAACCTTTCTGAACATGACACATACTCGGCACATGTAGAAATTAAATAATAGTTAAACAAATAACCACTGGAGTTAGAAACGTGTGCATATGATATGTGATCATGTGAGTGTCACAGAAGTGAATTTCTATACATTCACAAACTATATGTAATACGGAGAAGAAGAAGAAGAAAACAAAACAGTGACACAAGGCATTACATGCTAATTATCACAAAAAGAAAAAATTAAGATGCACAATTATCACGAAAAACAAACAGAGACATTTATAGCGCAGACTGGTTTAACAATATGCACACTTGCAAGCTTACAAACACAAAGACATACTACCGTGTCGATATTGAAGGTAACCCTCGGCCCTGGAGATGCTGCTTCCACTTTAATGTCTGGCAGATCGTCCACATCTCCCAGTCTGGAACTAACATAGGACAGATGCGCAAAAATTAAAATTCGCAAAACAAATTTAACGTAATATTAGCTTGACCTGGATATGTCCATGTTAAGTTAACCAGGTCAAGCTAATATGACATTAAATACGCTTAAGTGTGCATACCTCTGCCTCTCTATCCTCTTCATGGCTGGTCTCCCGGCAGCCGAGATGCTCTTTGACCTGTTATAACTCGGCTTGTATCCCAAACCCCATTTATCCTTCAGAGACGCAGCCTGAAACAGTGAGTGAAGTTGTTTGTTTTACGGAGAACGCAGACATCGCAACAAGCTACATTAATGACTAAATGTCTCACCCTCATGCTGGATCGCCGGAGTTTCTTGCGCACGTCGCGTCGGATATCGTTTACTGCAACAGATTCCAACTGCTGGTAGCGCTGGATTTCCTGATTTATTGTGCCTTCACTTGCTCCCAGTTTCCTTAGAAAGAAAGAAAAAAAAAAAAAAAACGTCTTAGTTTCTGCTAAATCGGAGTGACTCATCGGCCGTGAAAAAGAACTGCGTGGTTGAGCCACTTAAGGTCGTCAATGACTCTGGCTTGCTCATTAAGTTCTCTAATGTCCACCAGGCGCTTAGTGAATTTGCGTCNAACAAAACAGTGACACAAGGCATTACATGCTAATTATCACAAAAAGAAAAAATTAAGATGCACAATTATCACGAAAAACAAACAGAGACATTTATAGCGCAGACTGGTTTAACAATATGCACACTTGCAAGCTTACAAACACAAAGACATACTACCGTGTCGATATTGAAGGTAACCCTCGGCCCTGGAGATGCTGCTTCCACTTTAATGTCTGGCAGATCGTCCACATCTCCCAGTCTGGAACTAACATAGGACAGATGCGCAAAAATTAAAATTCGCAAAACAAATTTAACGTAATATTAGCTTGACCTGGATATGTCCATGTTAAGTTAACCAGGTCAAGCTAATATGACATTAAATACGCTTAAGTGTGCATACCTCTGCCTCTCTATCCTCTTCATGGCTGGTCTCCCGGCAGCCGAGATGCTCTTTGACCTGTTATAACTCGGCTTGTATCCCAAACCCCATTTATCCTTCAGAGACGCAGCCTGAAACAGTGAGTGAAGTTGTTTGTTTTACGGAGAACGCAGACATCGCAACAAGCTACATTAATGACTAAATGTCTCACCCTCATGCTGGATCGCCGGAGTTTCTTGCGCACGTCGCGTCGGATATCGTTTACTGCAACAGATTCCAACTGCTGGTAGCGCTGGATTTCCTGATTTATTGTGCCTTCACTTGCTCCCAGTTTCCTTAGAAAGAAAAAAAAAAAAAAAAAAACAGTGTGCTCATTCATACATCAAGCGCACTGATGGGTTTGATTTATTGATTCAGTAGGAGTCTTACTTAAGGTCGTCAATGACTCTGGCTTGCTCATTAAGTTCTCTAATGTCCACCAGGCGCTTAGTGAATTTGCGTCCTCGGGCATCAATGATCTGATTACCCGTTACAGCCTGTCTGCGTGGGTCAATGGCCTCCTGGACAAAGTTGAGATTGATCGATATTAAGTCAGTAGCAAAAACTGATGCACTTTTCATGGCACATGCATGCATAGAGAAAGCGAACACCAAAATCACAACCCCAGAGCAAAACACAATGCTCCTAAGTAAGGTGCATGCTGAAGTACTCATCATACCAAAACACTATAATCGAAACACCACCACACGCTACACACACACTCATTACTGAAAAATATTCCGTTCACACACCCTCACACTGAAGCATACCCCTTTGACCCTCCAGGACTGGTGGCAACGGTGTACCAAAACGGGATTGGTCACCCATTTATCAGAATAAGAAGGGTCAGATGTCAGACAAGAGTAAGAAGGTCCAGAAAAAAAGTCAAACCTGCCCCTACAGCTCCACTGTCTGGACACCTGTAACCAGTGTCCATTCAATTTCACTGGAGAAATAATTGAGCTAAAAGTGATTCGATATAAGAAAAACATGTCCAAAATAGAGTTTGTATAAAGAAATCATTTATCCGTAATGATCATCACACATATTTTTGATTATTATGTTGTTTAGTTTTCGAACCATCTTCCACCCGAGAGCACGCAGATGCAGGGGATAAAGATGCAGAGTGAGACAGGTCAAAAAAAAAAAGAGAGAGAGGAAGCCAGCCAGCTGAGAACTCTATTGTACATACACAGCCCCATGATAGGGGTCTAGGGTGTCTAGATCTTTGTGCACTGGCAGAAGGAGGTAGTCGAACACTCCTCGACTTGGCACGAGTGATTGAGCTTGCACTGGAAACATCCCGATACTCAGAAGACGATGAAGGCGAGTGAGGGGAGAGCATAGGGTTAAGACCAAGAATGCTGTTCACCAGCCGCTTCCTGAATGAGAGTCTGGGGCTGGCATCACCTTCCACACACTGTAAACAATGGCCACACACACACACACAGCTAGACCAAAACACACTTCCCACAAACATAAATGCATTCAAACACTTTTTGAAAAGTGCACACAGAAAACTAAACCACTAACACAGAGATTCCCATATCACTATGAGGGATAAGAGCACAAAAAAAAAACTGGTATCAAAGCATCAAATAAACTAAATACAACAGTGACATCCACCAGACAGGGCCAGCGCTGTTCCTACAGACTGAATGCACTGACCATGTGGACAGTGGGGGACATGTCGTCACTCTCATCCTCGTCGGACAGGTCAGCCATGTTTTCCGAGTTCAGATCTGCGATGTCATCTACGTCCTCTTCGCCAGTCAGTGAAGTGAGGGTGATCCCCAAGGCGTTGAGGCGCTTGCCGATATTGGGGTCCATGTGCACATCTATCCCGCACATCTTCCACAGTACATTTAGGGTCCAGGTTCCTGCACTGTTGCTCTCTGCATAATTAATAGGTTGCCATCAGATAGGATTAGATGCACACACTGTCAGCAACACACACACACACACACACACACACATACTGTATGCCTACCTGCAGAAGCTTGGCCTGTAGTTCGTGAGCAGACTTCATATGTTCCGTCAGGAACAACACCTGAAAACACAAAGCTCGTTCACACTCGGGCTACTTCACTCACATTGGTTCCGTTTTGTATTCATGATATAATATAAAACTTTACTACATTGCTACTCACAGGCATTCATGACCATATCGCCTCTGATTTCAGGCTTCCAGTCGTCCCATGATGTCTCAAAACCCTCAGCAAAACGGATACAGAAATTCTTGAAGTGTCCTTTACTGACCAAAGAGTCAGACGAGCAGGCCGTGATCAGAGTGCTTTCTATGGTCAGTACCAAGGCCGAGCCAGTGTCAAAATCCAAACTGTGATTTGTCTAGATGAAAGCAGGATGAGAAAAGCGCAGCATGATCAATAAATCACTTTCATTCTGGGAACGAATCCTTTGTAGAAAAACCTGTGTCTTTTACCTGTGAGCTGCTGGTGATGGGCAGGCAGATGCCCAAGTCATTAACTGTCAGCTGCAGAAAGAGAGTACTGAAGGCCTGGACGCTGGTCTGCTGGATCGCTGGTAGTTTGTCCACCACCTCTTTAGTGGCCATGTGTATATCGGAGTTTAACGCCAGCCGCTGCTCTTTCCAGTTATCATATGCTGCCTTGTAGTTTAACCAGAAGAGCACAGCTGAAACACACAAGAATGAAAAGTCACTGGTAGATCCTATAGAGCATGGGTTCAGACAGGAAAAAAAAAAAAAAAAGAGTTTTTGTGGGCCATTACGTGACAATAAAAAATCAAAACGTAAATAAATAAAATAGTAAAAAAAATATTCTATTCTCCATGCTAAATTACGATTGCGGTGACATTTAATGTAAAAGTGTTTGCTAGACCATCACACCTAAAGTTGAGGCTTTAAAAACTGCACACGACTGCATTGGTTGTTCTGTGTAACTTATTTCTTCACGGGTAAACACATTCAACAAGCTCAACAAACATCTGACATTTATCAGCGCTGTCCAAATAATAGTGAACCCACCGAGTAAAACAATACATTGCAGGCAATAACGACTCGCTGACTTTTAAACATAGCAGTAGTAATAGTAGTAGTAATAGCAGAAGTGGTAATTAAAAAAATAAATAAATAAATCCACATGCTTATGGTGGAATAAATAGAATTTTTAGTTGTGTGGAAATACATGAAATTATCTATAAATTTGCTATATTAAATTAGGCTTACCCCTGTCAAATGCCACTGGTTGGGCAAATACTATTGGCCGGTTGAGTGTGATAAGCACAGCCTCTTTGTCAGAGCATCCACTGATCTCCTCCTGCAGAGCATTGCGCAAGCCAATCCGAGTACGGAAATACGCCACCTGATGAAAATCAGACCCTGCCTCCTCATAAACCTAAGATAAAGGGCAAGTAAGATGGTGAAATTAAATGACTAAATATAAAAATGCATTAAATTAAATTAAATATTCACATCTGGGGTAATGGGGAAAAAACCTGGTGTTTAACAATTTGTCCAAGTGCAAGATTCAAATCCACTTGACATTTTCCGAACAGCTTTAGGTAGCTGCTTCCTGTGGGCGTGGACTTGCACTGAATACGATTGGACAGTTCCAGCTCAATTAATCCAGTCTCGAAGCGCACAGCTCTCATGGAGGGAGTGGTGGCCGTCATCTGGATTCCCTAAACATAGTCAAATATTACCTGTGTTAAGTGTTCATCCCATGCTTTTCTGTAGTTCATCATGATCACTTTTTCAGCGCTAATGATGCGGATTTTAATTTAACAAGCTTTATGATGGATTGTAAAAGGGAATACCAAATTCAACCCCGAACACTGTTTCATTAAATTAAATGTAACATTAAATGTAAGGTACCTTAAACATTAAGTTAAGGGAATAGAGCAGGATCTTGGGTTTCTCGCCATCAGTGGACAAATCATGTTCATTCCACAAAGGAATGGGCTGTTCAACCCCTGTGCGCACACACACACACACACACACCCATGTTTGACTTTAATTCATCAGTCAGTTAATCAGTATGGTTTTTAATTATATTTGACAATAACCTCACGGTACCTGAGACTTTCTGGATGACCTCATTCACTTCCTTCATGAAGACCCTTTGAAGGAACACCAAGTGATTCAGCAGGTCTGTGGTTAGGCTATGTTCAAATGAGCCAATCTGTCAGATAAAAAAATAAAATATTACATATGTTTCTAATTGACTAATCAATCATGTGCAATTCACATACAGTACTGTATATCTGCAATATGTCTAACTTTCTATTTCTAGGTATGTCAAAATAAGCTTAATAAATACAGTCTAACCTTGGATTGTCAATTCATTTTAAAAAAGCATGCTTGTACATCACAGATGCATATATCAAAGTGAATTTCCTTCATAAGAAATAGTGGAAACTCCATTCAACAACCCAAAAAAATTATATAAAAATAATTAATACAAAATAAAAAGAAAAATTAAAACAAATTAACCTGCACTTTACCTTTAAAAAGAATCCTAGAGCAGTGTGTGTGTGTGTGTGTGTGTGTGTGTGTGTGTGTGTGTGTGTGTGCGCTCTGAAATAAGACAAGAGGAGGGAGAGGGCTACTGGAAACTTCTTTAACAAGGAACCTTTGAAAAGAACCCCGATAGAGAGCGAAGGCAAAAAGAGAGGAGAAGAGAGGGGGCTACTGTGCAAGATGACTTTCATACACAAACCATGTTACTAGTGGCCCAAGGTTCCACTGTAATTCGTTTGATAAATATACCACATGCACATAATTATTTTCAGAGTGAAATGGCTCACCTCAGCCACACAACGCAGGTAGTTGCCCTGCAGATAACTGCCATGTTTGGTGGGCATGTCATCAGGGGCCCAGGCTGTGTCACTGTGGCCCTCATGTTCCTGTATAATGTACTCTCCAGACATGGTGACCTGTGGCAGTGTAAGACTGGCTGATGGAGGCACAGAAGACACGTCCACTGAAGACACTTTGGACTGGAAACACAATTTATGGCTGGGAAGCTCAAAGGTGAACCTTGTTTGGGCACCTGCAAACCAAAGCCGACACATTGCTGAGTGAATTTTTACATAGAATTTTATCTACTGCTTAACTTTCAACCCGATATATATAAAGGAAAAGGTTAAAAAAAAAAAAAAAAACCCCATCTACACTGAGCTGCAACATGCGGTTGCTCATACCAGTCATTCCATGGCTCTTCATTCTGCCCATCTTGTACTCGGCCTTGAGTGAGGGCAGCAGGGCGGCACCAATAGTGATCCCATCCAGCATGGCGCTGAACTTCAGGACAATTGGTTTTTTCTCCAGTCCTTCAGGCAGCTGTGGATACTCATTTGCCTCCACTGGCGTTTGATTAATGCTTGAGGCTTTATCAGATGGCTGTGGTGTGGGCGTGTCTTCCCGATTTGGGGGTGGACTATAATAAATAAATCCAAGTTAGTAACAGCAGCAGCATTCAAAATAGTTTTAAGTAAAGAAGCCTTAAGATTAATACACGGATGAATTAGACTAGATAGTCCAGAGTGATGCAGAAATGTGTCCATGCTGTTCTCAACTCACGGGTTAGAAGGCTGGCGAATAAGGTCCGAGATCTGTTTGGAGAGCTGGTGAGAGCTGCGGACCATCATGCTATGTAGCGTTGCAGGGTGTTGTGGGATATTGATCATGATAGCGCCCACTTTAAACACAGCAGCATTATTGGTTTTCAGCCCACGCTGAGCACTGTAGAGTGCCTGAGACTTAGCAATGTTGCACTTCACTACAGTCCTAAAATACAACACAAACATCAATAATGAGTGATGTAAAAGTATATACATGTTCAGCCGGTGCTTGTATGACTTTTAGACAGACGGATGGATTCTTTTAAGTTATTATTTGTTTGTCAGCAGGGAACCAACCATGACGCAGGAAATGAGAAAGGATAAGGGTGAGAACACGGGGTATTTCACAGTCTCAGATGTGCGATGGAAAAATAGTCAGTTAGTGATGAAAACATACGTTCGTTGTAAAGGTTACACCATTCCATGCCCTCCTCATTACTCTTTTAATATATGATGGGTGAGGTCTGTAATAGTTTTAGCAATCAGTTTAAACACCAATAAACTACTGTCCAGTGCTGAAAAACATAAACCAAGTGACTGGTGTATCAGTACCTGCACTTACCTGCCTGAGATTCCTAAATATTACCATGTATAGACTGGAAGAGACCTAGTAATAAGTAATGTTTACAAGTAAATAATTTATTAATATGTTAATTCTCTCCTTTCATTCACTGATATCTTGGAGGGGTAAAAATTCTTTACATTGTATATAGAGTACTCCCTCTTTTAAATTTTTTTTTTTTTTTTTTTTTTTAAATCATCTGATAGTAGCAGGTCTCGGTATTTGGTAAATACAACTTCACATGTACATCATGTAACTTTTTTTTCACACTGCAATTATTTATTTAACAAAAATTAAGCCAAAAGGACCTGGGCACCTTGCAGTCATCCACGTTGACCATGAACTCCTTTGTATACTAGAATATCCTAAAAGTAACGCCTCGGAGGCATCTGTGAATTCATGCAAGCGAAAAAAAAAGCGGATAGCTCTGTTTTCGAGTGCGTTACGCCGCCCCCTTTTCATGAGCAAGCAGTTCGAAAAGTTGCGATTGTCTGGCGTCTTCAGTGGTCCCTGACTGGTGGTAGTAGCCTTAATGTGGGAGTTCCCGACTAACATATGGGAACTGGATAGGACTAAATTAAGGAGTAAATCAGGGGGAAAAAAAATAACCAATGGCATGGTGAAAAAAAGATACATCTTGTTTCTCTGAAGTTATATCTTCCCTGATACTGAGACCTGCTACAATGATGTTTCTCATGTTTTTACACAAAAAAGCTGAATTAAAAGAGGGGGTACTAACTTTTAAACATGACCGTATATATTCGCACCTATATAGAACTTTTCTCTTTTGTTCGTTTTTTTCAGAGTAGCATTACTGACCATTATCAACCTATTGTATTTGAGAACCCTAGAACTAATAGACAGGCTTGTTATAGAAGACGACACAAGATAATAGCATGGGGGTTTTATTTGACACGTGAATTACTTCATGCGTGAAGAAAGTAAAGATGTCATGTACGTTTGCACTGTATGAATGGTCATGGGATGAACAGGAAAGGGACAGAGAGAAACAAAGGAAACCTACAGAAACTCTTGCTTGGCTGTGCTGGTAGGGGAGGTTGGAAAATCCTCCAGTCTGCCAGTGAGAGAGGCAGAAAAACAGAGGACAAAAAGAACACAACAGAACAGGAAAAGGGAAAAAAAGAATACAAGGAAAGATTTGTGAGTTTCCTCACAGGTAATGGAAGAATAACCAAGATTTCCCCAAGATAAACAAATATGATAGATAAATAATAGAAGCTGAACTGGTAAAAATAACTAAAGACACGTCAGCAAACCATACAAAGTGAAAATACTGCATTATAGCATATGGAGTCATAATATACATAATAGAAAATATTAATTGAAAAAAAAAAATGTTTTTAATTACTTTACAACAAAAGAGGCAGAAAAGTAAGGTATAACATGTATGTATGCATGCATGTTGCTGATCAGTAGAAGAGTAGAACAAATTTGGAGAAATCAATATCGATTATTATAGAATTAGAGGAGTTTTAAAGGTTCAGAAGTGAAGAAAAGATAAGTGTCAGTCATACCAAATGGTAGCAGGTTGGTCGAGTTTTCAAAAGTCACAGATTGAATCAAAGATTTAAAAAAATAAATAGAAAAATTGTAATTGATACTGACTGGATGTCTGGTGTAATGCCCTCCAAAAGCACAATGTTCACACCACCGATATGGGCTGATGCACAGGTTTCGGTCATTTTCTGATGAAGAATATCTACAGGGAGGATAAGATGCTTTAAAGTGTGTGTAGAGACACAGAATAAATTATTTGGGCAGTCACCAATTTAATAGCTCAGATGTGTATTTGTGGCCATTACCCTTCATTTTCTCCTTCAGTGTGAAGCTGCCATGTATTTTCTTTAGCTCCGCCTCCATGGTCAATCCTCCGATATCTGCCTCCAGGTGTGTACGATTGACCATGCCCACGCCGAACACGATGAGTGTAACATGCTGGGGCTCTGAGCTCACCAAGCTCCGCCTACGGCCTGTCCTGTTTGGTGGAGACTCTGTCTCGGACTCAAACTGCAACCGACATGAAGGCTCTGCTGGGCTCCTCCCACCGTCTAATAGAACCGAAAAAAGAAAAGAAAAAAAAAAAAAGAGTTAAAAGAAAAAAAAAAACACACATAGTTCCATGTACTGCGTTTCCACTACTTTAAATGGATGTTCATTAGAGCTCGGTCTTTAATTTTTCAGCAGTAGAACTTTGAGAACCTCTTGATATTGTCAACAATCTTAAAAACTGTAATTAAAAGCAATTATTGGGAGTTCTTATAATGAGTAATGCAGGCACATGTCGCTTTATGTGGATATTTAAACTATTGTTCTAGTTTAAATATTTGAAAGAGGTCACAGATGTAACAGTGGTTTGCATTACCGGAGAGTGCATTGTCCTGGCTCTTCTCCAGGATTCCTGTTGGGTCGGAGATGAGCGAGTAGAAGTTGAGCAGTTTGTACATGTTCTGCCAGCACTCGGCCGACGGTTCACTTTGTTCCGACACTGTAATGGAATCGGAGTCGTCCATCTGGATGGTCATGTGATCGGCGGCATCACGTGAGCCCTTGCGTGATACCCGGGACGTGCGTCTTTCAGACCTGGCCAGAGAGCTCCTGCCACGAGGCTCTCGGCTGCGGGTCAATGTGTCGGTGGCGGACCCCGAGACAGTCCTTTTGCTCTTCTGTGTAGCAATACGTGCGGCCCCGTTCAGACTGCCTCGTGAGCTGCGGCTGAAGTCGGAGGAGCGGAAGTGCCCGTGTGGGCGTGTCTTAAAGGCAGGCGTGGGTGAGGCCGAGCCGGCTGTGTAGCGGCTCAGCTTAATGTCGGTCTGTGTGGCTTTGATATTGTTAATCATGGTGCTGAACTGGTGGATGAGGCGCACCAGGGCCATGTCCACGTGCTGCCGGATGGCCTGACACGACAGTGTAAAGTGGCAGTGGACGCTGGCCTGTGGTCGTCGGCTCAGTTCGTGAAAGGAAAGGGCACTGGCTGATGAGGCCCATATTGAAGACATGCATTTCTCCAGAACCACTGCATTCAGGCTGAAAGTCTCAATCATCAGGGCTGGTTTGAACTCCAGGGGAGGCAGGTTCACAGTGCCTTGTCTGTGACACCCAAAAAAAAAAAAAAAAAAAAAAAAAAAATTGAAACCACATATGTTTACTTGTTTCTTTTTTTAACTACACTTATATATAGTATAGCCAAATTTGTTGTCATGATATTTTCTAAATGTTATTTGGTAGTAGAATACATCTTGAGGGACCACATAACTAAAAATGACTGAATACAGTAGTGCATTTCCCGCTCACCAAGTTTATAAATTTTATTGTTTTTAATTGCATTTTTTTTATGCCTCTTTAAATAACAAAATACTATAAATAGCTCCCCATTTTAAATCAATCAAGCTTTTTCATGCGGGAATCCAGTTGGACAATAGAGAAAAAACCGCCTGCGAAACATTTTCATTGTGTACCTACTTAACATTTTGCTTTACAAATGAGATATAAATAGAAAAATGTCAAAAGCATCAACTATATTTCAAATCTGCACCCATAAAAACATGTCCTGTATAAAACAGGAGTTAAACGTGAACAAAATGTTCTCTCTTTGCAACACATCGGAGTGTGCAGCTTCTAACTACACCATTCACCACGATTCTGAACTACTGTTGAAATAGCTTGAAGTCCTAATACCAGTAGTTTTACCCTCATCCACATACCTGCGAGCTCGTTTGTTTTTCCTGAATTTGCTGGTGTCCGAGTCCACGATGTCTGCCCTCAAGCACTCCAGAGTACCGCTAAAGGACAGGTGCTCCCCGAAATACATCTTGTAGCTGAATGGAGGAGCATCCTGCGATTGGATCCCAGTGTGGCTAAGGAGAGGTTTAAACACCACCTACAAACACACACACACGTAAACTTTATTTTCTCAATTCAACACATAGTGCAGGTAAAAAGATAAAGAAAGAAAAAAAAAAATTAAAGAGACACCATGGTGAAAACATCAACAGCACCTGGGCATCGGCCAGCTGCACAGCCGCTGGGCAGAGGTTTGTCTCGTCTTGCTCAAGCAGGTCATCTTGACTAGTGCTGTGCTGAGAGTGTGTATGCTGGGAGTGTGTATCCATCGTGTTTTGATCGCTTGACAAAACTGTGTTAAAGTCTGATGCTGAAGGAATAGTCGGAAGCACACCTAGACCGCAAGAATATATGATTAATGTGTGTGTGCGCATATAAACACAGATACACACACTGACATGTCACAACAAACAATTTTTTTCTTCCTCACACACATGGATACACACCTCCAGTCTGGAGACTGTTGTGCTGTGATCGGTTTAACGGAGATTCCTGGACGTTGCCTCCTGAGCGATTGCCTACAGCATTAGACATCCAGTTGTAGAAGCTGACAGAGGATGGCTCAGACAGGAGAGGATGCTCGGTCAGCATTTCTGTGCCCAGACTATTTCCTAAGAAACACACACAGTAAATAATGATAAATAATTGTATAAAATCTTGTAAAAAAAACAGGGTGTTGGTGCAGATGCGAGGTATTGTGGTCTAACAGTTCTGGATCGCTGAGCTAGTGTGCCAGCAGGTGGATTAGAGAGACCGCATAGATGTAAATTTATGAATGGGTGTGGGTGTGAGACAGGTCCCCTATCCTGATCCTCTAGGGAAGACATTACTAAACCTATATTGCTACATACAATTTATTTGATATGCTACGGTCACACAGTTAGACAATAGTTTTGTACAGCTAAGGAAAGACTGTGCTAAGACAAAAAAAGGTTACGTGGAAAGGGAGGGTCATATGGAAAATCTAATCTAAATTTGGTGTCCGTGAGAGACAAAGAATAACATTTTTTGATCAAGAATACATTCAGAATGTACAGGTAGTCCCCAAACGAGTTCCGTTCCAGGAGCATGTTCGTAAGTCCGATTTGTTCTTAAGTCAGACAAAGTGCCATATACGCCTGTGACACGAATATACAACGTAAAGCAGACCAATCCACTTGAATAAATCTGTCCCCTTTCCCCACGCTGCCATCATGTGGCCAAAAACCACATAACTGTGCCTAAGGAAATGAATCCCAGACATCATTTTATCTCAGAGCTGTTTTCCACTGTATTGGACTTGTTGAGGATTTTCAGAAAATAAGACTATTCAATATCAGGACAGCTTTATAGGACATTCATTATCTATCATTGTGTATAAATCAACTGTAGCAATTTCTGTACTAACAAGAATCATGCACTCCAGCGTGTAATCATTGTTACTATTTAGATGAACTTCACGGAAGAAGTACCTGTGCGTGTCAGAGAGCTGCTTTTGACTGCTGCTTGCTCACTATTGCGAGAAGGTGTGGCTTCCAGCAGGTTATGCAGACTGGGGAAGCTTCCGGTCAGATAGCTTAGTAATGACTCCTTCCGTGGGC
Organism: Clarias batrachus; assembly: GCA_003987875.1. Classification (NCBI taxonomy): domain Eukaryota; kingdom Metazoa; phylum Chordata; class Actinopteri; order Siluriformes; family Clariidae; genus Clarias; species Clarias batrachus. The sequence continues at coordinate 153,558 of QMIH01000103.1, forward strand.
TGTGATTGGACTGCAGCCCTGTTCGACTCACGTGAGCCGGCGAATCAGCTGCTGTGTCGCCACTTGTGTAGCTCAGAGACTGGTAAGGATGAGAACCCTAAAAACAGCAGCAGATAAGTTCATTAGACGTCACGTCAACAAAGTGCGCGTATCTAATTAAGAAAACTTGTGTGACACGCGAGCACATACCTTGATCTTGAGACCGGACTCACTGTGTGTGTGAGATTTAGACAGCTTTCTCATGATCTCGACACCACTCACAGGAGCAGAGTTGCCAGTGGGAGCGGGGCGACTACACACATTCTCCAAAAGCATTGTGTGCTCACTAACCGTACCTGAAAAATGTAATCGTCAACGCATACACAAATCAAATATTACTTATACAAGTCGTATGTGCATGTTTAAAACGTACAGGACAAAGTCGAGCTCTCGGACCAGACTTGCGACCTGTGTATTAGTGTTTTGTTGTCCCCAAAACACGTGATTTTATGCACTAGTTAATTAAAAAATGTGTACGTTATTGTGGAGAAATGCAAAAACCATGCATGGGACACTCCAGAGCCAGTGCTGGAAACCTTTGGAGACATCAGGTTGTATACACGATGGATTTGAATCTGACTGGCAGCCAGTGTTACCTGCGTCAAACTCAAACTCCACTCCATCAGCACTGGTGTCGCTCTGAAGGGCTGCTCCACTGTCCACACCCTGACCGAGCTCAGGATCAGCAGACGCAGGTTCTTTGGGTTTGGGCAGCTGATTGGGTTGTAGTAGACCTACTGCCTTAAATGCCTGGGTTACAACAATAAACTTCATCCACTGACGAGCAAGTGCGACCAAACCTTTTTTCAGTGTGACCAGGGCAGGCAGGCCGTCGTTCTAACAAAGAAAGGAAAAAGTTTCAATTTACAAGCACGCACGCACGCACCCACACACTCGACAGATAATGTCTTACCATGGTGGCCTCCTCTATCACACTGTAGTTGGCTTGCTGAAGGTAACGGTGTAAAATATTACAAAGTAAACATGATGGGTTCTCGTGAAGGTAGCGTGCTCTCTTCGTCACACGATTATACTTGCTCCGGAATGGGATGTGAATGCTCTTCTTCTGTTATAATAAACAAACAAATATAGAGTTAATCAGGGATACAACTTTTATGTCATATACAAAGAGCTGTAAATGAGTTTCTATTCATTCAAGACTGTGTTTTTTAACCTCAAGGGCTTCAGTCATAATGCAGCCCATAACAGCACACACACGCAACGTAGCCTCCATGTCCAGCTTCTGCAGTGTGGATTTTAGCTGGTCGATAGGCACCAGCCAGGCACCAATGGCAGGGGTTGCTGTGCTTAACAAATTCAGCTGCCTAGAACAAGAAGAAAAGAAAGTTTTTTGGAATAGGTTTCAATCAAGAACTTGATTATCTGGTTTCGTTCAAATGCGTCAGGGATAATATAGCTTTTATTTTATACATTAGCTTTTGTATTAACTTCATTTTTCTGTTTGTTATTTAGTTGAGTATTCCTACCAGTTTTATAATTGGTTATAAGGTTATAGGTTCATTTTATATATAAATATACCTGGACATGGCATTTGGCATTTGAGAACGTATATTTGTTGGAGCCGCAAAACTGAACCAAATTTCCTTTATAGTGAGCTTCATACTGCTCGAGTCAGGAGGAGGTGGCAGTAATGGAAGATCCTTCTTCAGGTCATCGGATTCCACCCCTTCATCCTGCACAGACCAGAATTCACAAATATTAAAATATTGTAAAATCAAGAAGTCAGGTTAACAATAATTAAAAAATAATAATAATAATAATTAATTATACAAGAAAAAATGTAATTAAATTGAAGTACCTGCTCATCAGAGTCAGAGTTATTGTTTGGCTCAGAGGCAGGACTGTGTCCATCATTTGGCAGGTTATCATCAGACACATCAGTGCTGTATCCGCTTCCTGTCTGAGAGCCACTAGAGCCATTAGATTTATTAACGCCCCCCTTAACACCCGTGTCGGCTCCACCCATCACACCGAATGCACTGTAGAGAACTGCCCCTGACTGGCGGCCGCCTGAAGAGAGAGAGAGAGAGAAAAAAAAAAAAAAAAAAAAACAGTCAAAGAAACTAAAAACATTAAAACATCTTAACTTTAAAAACTCTCAGAACTTATACAGTACCTTTCACAGTAAGGTTCTCAATTCCGCACTCGAACATAATCCAACCCCATTTTTCAGGACTCGTCCCAGAACGAGTGGGGTCAGAAGTGTGATCTTGGGAATGATCAGTGCTGATAGATGGTTCCGTCTCATCCACTAAAGCAAAGTCGTCCGTCTCCTCTAAGCTGAAGAGCACCTTGGACTTCTCAAAGGGAATGGCAGTTATAGCACAAGAACCCAGATCTGCAACGAGCCCCACACAAATACACAAAAAATGTTTATTACATTTTTTTAAAGGACTTTTGGAAAGATGGAATAAGAAAATAAAAGTATGGTATCTATACCCAATGAGTCAAGGCCACGCAGTTGGCTGTGTATTCGGTGCACGTTAAGTTTGGCTGCGATTTCTTTGCCTTTCTCCACCCCTGCATTCGAGCGTAGAGAGCCACTGGATTGGGGCGCCATCTTAGAGGCTGATGAGAACTTCTCCATCATTGCGGATGATTTCTCAGTGTCTTCCACTATTCCCCTGTATGCCAAATCATTCAACACACATTTCTATCTATACAGAGACCTTAACTACTTCATTTGAAAAAAAAAAATCAATAAAATGACAACAATCATTTGCAATCATTATAATAATTATATTAAAATTGAGTGAAACAAGGAAAGTGTGAATAACGTCATGTTTTTGAGGTCACCTGTTCATTCGAAGCTGGGTGGCAATTCGGTCAAAGCAGAGGGCCACGAGAGAGACATGCGTCATGCTCTTACTATCACGCTCCTCTACCGATGCCTGTAGCACGCACAGATTCACCTGCAAATACACAAACAAAGTCAATACGCTCAATAAAGTCAATCAAAGTGGGCAAAATAATGATGTGATACCCTGTAGATTCTTGTAAGTTTGCCCACTTAAAAACAAATGAAGAGTCTTTATTTCTTAATCACAGATTTACTGTAAGAAATAGAGTCAGAATATCAACCAAAAATCCAGAAAAAGCACATGGTTATAAGGTTATAAATTGATATGCGTTTTAATGAGTAAAATAAAAGTATTTGATTCTCAAGCAAAGAGGCAAAATGTTTCCTGTCGTCGGTTACCAGGTTTGCACACATCTCAGTAGGGATTTTGCTCCTTTATTCTTTACAGATCTTAAGGTACTCTTGGCTGTTGCTTGGCAACTCGAAGTTTCAGCTCCCTCCAAAGATTCTCTCTAGGATTATGGTCTGGAGACTGGTTAGGCCACTCCATGAGCTTAATGAGCTTCTTCTTGAGTCACTCCTTTATTGCCTTGGTGGTATTTTTTGGTCATTGTCATGCTGGAAGATCCATCCACGTCCCATCTTCAGGAGGTTCTCACCCAAGATTTTACAATACATGGCCACATTCATTGGCAGAGTCAGCCTCTTTCTTCCTTCAAACATGGCAAATGGGGTTCATGCCAAAGAGTTCAATTTTGGTTTCATTTGACCATAGCAATCTCTCACAATCTTTCTCTGTTCATTGGCGAACTTCAGACAGGTCTGTACATGTGCCTTGCTGACGAGGGGGACCTTGAGGGGGCTGAAGGATTTCAATCCATTGTGGCATACTGTGTTAACAATGGTTTGTTTGGTGCCTGTAGTCCCTTGCATGGGACTCCAGACCAAAGGGTGATTGATGGGTTATTTTGTATTTCTTCCATTTCGAAGTCTCATCAAGTTTCTTGCTGATGGTCTTGTAGCCCACTCCAGCCTTGTGCAGATCTACAATCTTATCCCAGACGTCCTGAGGTACTGTAGACAGGAGTCTTCTATACACATAGCGAATCGCTGTTAGGAGCACCATCTTAAATTAATCTGTGCACCACATGAGCACATAACCAGTCTGTTGGTGCCAGATTTATTGTTGGTTGGTTGGTGGGGAATTAAATACTTATTTTACTGCAACTTAATTTATAAGATTTATATAATGTGTTTTTTTTCCTGATGCTTGATATTCCGTCTCTATCCTTAAAAAAAACAAAAACTATGATAAAAATGATAGACCCTTCAGTGGGCAAACTTAGAAAATGTACAGGGGATCAAATAATTATTCCGCTACTGTAATCCATTCATTCATACATACCTTTGGAATAGTAACATTGGCTTGCAGACCCTTTATTTTGACATTGTCAGGTTTGACCGTCAGGTCAGTCTGTCCATGGGGTGTGTTCAAAGATCCATCAGCTTTAGAGATTTTATGCTCTGGCTTTACAGTGCTCTGCAAAAAAAAAAAAAAATTGCTTACATGAAAAGAAAAAAAAAAAAACTAAAACCCCATTTGCCGTCGGCATAAAAATGTAATTTAGACATTTGTAAAGTGTCTATGTGTATCTATGTTTACTCACAGACTCAGGCACAGTGGATTTGCTGATCTGATAAGCTTCGTTTAGCACTTTGCTATGAAGGTCATCTAGGATGGATGCTGGATGGCGGATACTTGCAAAATGCACCATGGACTCAATGTATCTACAGTAAAGCAGTACATTTTGTTTACGTTTTATCTCTTAAGTAGGGAATAAAATATAATAGAGAACGCTGATATTCAGTGACCTAAAGTGGTATTAACAGCAATTTGAGAAACTAAAAATTTCCTGGACCTCAAATTGTAATGGAATTGCCTTACCTCTGACTGTCACAACACTGCTAACACACTTTCACAAAATGAACTATCACACCGTCTCATATTTTTACTACTACTGAAAAACGTAGTAATTAAAACAAGCACATTAATATTAATCTGTGATTTGCCTTCTGACAAGACAGATTTAACTGGGCAGAGATACTAAAACGAATTAAAATATTCACTGGTTGCTACTGAAATACTGACCGGTCTAAAGCCTCAGCTACTAAAGGTGTCAGCACCACATTGACTGCGCCTTTAACTTCTACAATAGCAGTGGTCTTGGTCTGAGCAAGGGGTTGATCCATGGTCCAGTCTTCTGTATTTGTGTCCTCGTCTGTGTTTTCCATAGCCCGCTTGTCAAGGGGAGTGTAAGGAGTGCTATACACATACGCACAAACACACACAATGGAATATGGGCTACAAAGGGAGCATTTAATATAAGCATCAGTAAACTGTAGCACCTGGTGCGTATTACCTGTTTAAATCTCCCATGAGCTGAACACCTCTGTCTAACAGAGAGTTAGCAGACAGACCAGCTTTCACCATCTGCGGGAAAAAATACAAAATCACATCCATTAGCCATTTATATTTCAGATATCACATTTAATGCAAATGCTAGCATACGTACAGTCAAAGACACCAACCTTAAAGGAAGGGATGGACAACTGATCGAAGGATGCAGAACTTTCTTCACTAGTGGGCGTGTCCAGATCAAGAGGGCGATGTAGGGATGACTTTGATGTTCTCTTATTTGTTGGTTGTTTTACAGACCAGTTTGATACATGATAATGAGCCAGATAGTTATAATAGCATGCCATTAGATGGGGCTGAGTTGTCAAGAGTCCTGACTCCGCCCTCTCGGTTTCCATGGAACCCTCTTCCTCCAACCCAAGTGCAGAGACAAAAGACGCCTGAGAGGTGTGGCTAGGCAAGAGAGGTGGGCGGGGTTCTGTCGCTGACAGAGATCCTTCCACACTGTGATATATCGAAGTACGGCTGTGTTCGATATGGAGCTGGCCTTGCTGTCTCCGTCTTCGCTTCCTTCCTGGGTACGTGCCTGGCCCCTCATCACTACTGATTGGTTCGAAGTCCTCATTTGCACTGAAGTAAGCCTCGCTATCTGCAACAGACATGGAAGAGTCGACCGAACGGTACTGATGGAATGTGCTGGAATCTGCTGAAGGGGTAAAAGGGAACGAGCCGTAGCTACGCCGCTGCCGTGGCGAGTCCAAAACATTCTCATCACTCCTGGACACCTCGCTGCTAAACTGTACTCCCGCAGGCGGAGGAGGCTTCTCTGTAAACACGGCAGCAGATAGACTCTTGGTGCTGCCGAGGCGAGCGGACTGAACGGACGACTGCCGCTTGAGCGGTGACCGGAGAGGCGATCGCAGTGGTGGGACTTCAGGCACAGGCCCATCGGTCATCACAGTCCTTAATCTACATGTGCACAGAGGTACATTTCAAAATATGCAAAAATGGCCCATTTTAAACCGTTAAAAACTTTTAGCGGTCACCCTTAGATAAAATAATACTGTAGGGTCTATCTTTGCATTTAAAAGCTGCTGGTATTCAACTATATTTGTTTAATTTCATTTGCTCCACGTGTGTGTCAGACTCACTCTGCACAGGGAGAAGGGCTTTCTCTTTCGCCTGCCAATAGTGGCAGGGCAGCGCTCGAGGAGGAATTTTCTTCTGAGGAAGAGGCAGAGCTATGAGAACGCTGAGGCACTTGTAGACTTAACTGCTGGCTACGTCTCTCCAACTCAGTCAGTGGAGCGGGAGAACACACGTCCCTTCTCACACTGACAGGTTTAGCTGTTAAAAAAAAAAAAAAAAAGAAGAAACCATACCACACAATCACCACTGATGTCAAGACATCACAAACACATTGCAATCCAACAGTAAAAAACAAAACGAAACATAAAAACGTGAGGCAGGTGTGTGTACAAAAAAAAAAAAAAAGTCCATCTTAAGGAAGCCAACATACTATCTGGAAGTTTAGGTATCTCCTTTGTGATTATCCACTCCCCAGGCTGTAACAGTGATTGACCATAGCTCATATCAGTCTCAGCACTGCAAGTTGAAAAAGCTGAGCTTGACGAAGGGGTGATTTCTTCCAATCGGAAAAAGTCCAGATTACGACTTGATCCGCCAAAAAACCGACAACCACCCAAACAGCCACATCTGCTCCTGCTTCGCTTATATTTCTCCTCCGGCCACAAGAACCACAGCCTGAATCACACACATATATTCATATTTAATGCAAACATTACCATTACATTCAGCACTCGGGTAACATATTTACCGAATAACTGATAAAGCACCTTTTAGTCTGCATGTCATGGAGCTCCAGGAAGTGTCTTTGCACCTCATATTTGATTGGATGGTCAGCAGCCAAAGCCACATCAGCAGTGATGAGGTTAAAAGTCACAGAACCAGCTTCAAGCCAGTTGGATCGTCGCAGGAGGGGCGGAGGCAGGCCTAACCTCCCCGCTTCTTGCTGCTCAATGAACTGGGTAATAACAACATCCTGGAGAACAGCGCTGATGCCCTCCCCTACTGCAGATGTGTGCAGGTTACAGTTCGCCAACCTCAGTGCACCCAACTGGAAAAAAAAAAAAAACACACAAAGACATTAATATTTACCTGAACAGTTACTTACATTGGTTAAACAGTTTTGGTTTTAGAGTGTTCATTCAGCAATATGAGTGTGAATTGTATTTACATGCAATATGAACAACATAACAGAAATCTAGATTATGATTATGGTCAGTGGATTAACCTTGATATTAGCTGCACAGCCATGTTCGACAATGAAAACCTGGGCTCCGTCCACTGACAGCCGAGTCATGGTATACTTCAAATCTTCAGATGTTCGGCAAGGGCCAGGCAGGGCTGCATACTAGACAAAAACAATGCAAATACTCAAGTGTTTTATATATTATTAACACTCTGCATGGCCCACCCTATTATATCAGGTATGGGAGATTAATGGACTCTGATGTTCTACCTTGGCATCACAGGTTCTCTGGTCCACTCCATGCTGACAGGTGACAGAGGGTTTAGGCTGCTCCAGCTGGAACTCACGGGACACCACATGAAATACAAACGTCTCCCCCCATTCCAGCAGGGTGGCACACTGAAATGTGTAGAGAGAGAGAGAGAGAAAAAAAAAAAAGGGTATACACATTAATTTATTCTTCTGGCTGAACATGTTTAGCAATTTCTTTTTAAAAACACAACGCACCTGAGGAACAGTGACTTTGCCTGTAAGAGCCCCGGCTTGTACGTCAATGAGCCAGGCATACTCAAGTGTGTCACTGCCTGCTGGTAATCCTTCAGCTGAGAACATTGCATGGGCTCTCATCTGCAGACCCGAGAGACTCAGATGCCCATCGCACAACACCCCATCAACAGCGGGACGCTGCACAATTGAAAAGAGCCAAAGTGTCGGGAATTATGATTTAAAAAAGAGAAGAATGCACAGTAAATAAAGGGCATGTCCAACTAACCTGGTAGCTGTCGCTGACAAATACATGAAGCGGAGAAAGGATGAGCTGCAACAGGGTTTCCTTGTAGCCTTTCTTCATCTCAAAACACAGACGTTCCAGATACCCTGTTGGACCGTCCAGACTGTCACTGTTGCAATGCTGTTATGCAAAAGACAAATCTTCATGACTACACATGAAGGCACAGTGATCGCCAGGGAATAATCATGGCGCAATCTCAGATACACAAAATTCAGTTATGTAGTGGTGTGCACTGACCGTAGGCAGCCTCCCATGAATCTTGTGAAGGTTAATGAGCACAGTAATGTCCCAGGGACGTAGCGAGAGAGGATTGGGTGCGTCTTTGCGGCAGCTCTCCTCCAGACCCACTCCAGTCCAGCCAGATGAGGAGGAGCAAGAGCTTAGTACAGGGCTGGACAGAGACTCCTCAAAGTCTGTGTACATGTCATCTTCACCAAAATAATTCTCCTACAGTTTTGAAAAGAGTATTTCAGATTGCGTTCAATGCAACCGGTTCCGCTACAGCATTATATTACACAAAATGTCAGTATGCACCGAGTGCTATTGCGTGTTGTTGTAAGAAAAAAAGAAAGAAAAAAAAAGAAGCCCTTTCACACCTTGATGGACAGCAGCGCTCTGAGCAGAGGTCCATACAGGATGATGTGGGAGTCAGGGCTGAGTTCCATCTCCACATGCAGCCGGTCTGGTGGCAGCAGGCTGGGGTCAGGTGGGACACGAGGGGGAGGAACACATGGGGAATGCTGTGGGGGGCGCAAGGCCGACAGTATCGACTCCTCCATCTCTGAAACTGTATGCAAAAATAAACATAATGATAATAATGGTAAGACTGGACTGGTTATCATTACATTATTTGCAGAGGATTAAAAACTTGAGAAAGTAAACTAAAAAGCATCTGAAAATGCAAGCATGCAGCTCAGCACCTGCAAGCATTCTGTGTGCAAGTGATCTTAAAATATAAATCAACTTACAAGACCGCATGAGTTGCTCATCAGACCTCTGTGGGTAGATGGGATGCCAGGTGTAGTCTATAACGAGCAAGAAATTTGGCACGCTCCAGCAGTCCACCCATCCAGCTCTAAGCGGAAACGACATTTTGAAACTCTCACTAATTAAACAATGAGTGGAAAAGAAGAAGAAGGGGGGGGGAAAAAAGAGTGAGCTTTCATACTTGGCTTGGGTCATGTTTCTCCAGCGAGCTTTGTTGTTTTTAGGAGCCCACTGGGCCTCAGTCGGCTGGCCGTTGGCTGGCGATGCCTTAGTCTGTTGATAATCTTTCGCTAGAGTGAGTAAAGGATATCGACTGGGGTGGCAGTCAGGCAAACAAAGCCGCATATCTGTGTCTTCTGCCTGAGGGAACAAAATTAAGGACAATTGGCATTTTTGGAGTGTTTTTTTTTTTTTTAATCAAAAAGAAAAAAACACACACACAAAAATCTTCATAAGCAATAATGGGGTTATGAACACAAGCCTATACTCACTCGCAAACAGAAACGTGTGTTACAGGTGGCAGGAACAAACTCGTGAAAAGGTAAAGTGAAGTCAATGTTCAGCGTTTCTCCACAGGCAGCGAGATACACTGGAGACATTAAGGAAGAAAGGACCGCAAAAGGTGAGCAAGGGAATTAGAGCTTCGTCTGACATGTTGCTTAATCCATAATAAATCATTAAGTCCTGATCCTGAAACACTGTTGCTCATTACCGAGTGGAGGATAATTGAGTGTGTTAGAAACTTCCATAAATGCAAGGCACACGTATTTATTCAGCTTAAGCCTTTTCACATTTCAACATCCCCCACGTCACTACCATAACGCGTCTCGCTCACCATTTTCCTGTTGTTTGGTAGAACAGTCAATCCAGTTGTGCTGATTAGCAGCCCAGATCATCTCAAACTGGTGAAAAAGCATTTTGAACTTCCAGGAATAAGGAACAAATGAGTAGATATCTGGCTCACTATCACTGGCCCAATCTTGGATCAGATCTGTACACAACAAAGCAAATTTGGAAACGAGCTGCAACTGAACAGAATATAAAACACAAATGGGAACGGGTTAGCGTATTCATGTGCTTACTAGCTGTTAGAAGGTAGATAATAAAGTATGTTCACCAGTAAAGAAGTTCTTCTGAGCATAGATGAAATGATAAGTGGCTTTGTACACCTCTATCTCACACTGCCATGACTGAGGCATATTCCACACACGGGGGTAACCGGCGATCACATGGAACTGAACAGGTGGGAAAATAAAATGAATACACTTTTTTTCCCCCCTCTCTCTTACACACACACACACACACGCATGCACGCACAAGCCTACTGCAAACTCACAGCAAGCATCTCAGCTTCCAGCAGTGTCCTGTACTGCATGCTGCTAGTGGTGTCCACATGCAGTAACTGACCTTTAACTGTGGGAGAATAACCTGAGAGAGAGAAAGAAAGGAGGAGAATTGATCAAAATTATAAATACAATACAGTCTGGATCTATTTGATCAAAAGATTGCAGGGATAACTGGCTAGACATAAAGCTATAAATAGGACAGATTTACCATTTTCGCCTACAGTCATAGGAATGTTGACCTCCAAATAGGAACCCGCACCGACGTTCACATGAATGGCATTTGTCTCCTGCAAGAACAAATAAGATTAATAAACAGAATGCGATCTTCTCTGACGCCCAGGGCGGAAACAGCAAAGAAAGGGAAATCGTACTCTGTTCTTGGTGAACAGCAAGTCGATGGTTGCGTCTGCTATGATGTTCATGCGGAGTTCAAAAGCCAGGATTTGTCTGGGTTTCCCCGGTGTGGGAACATCACTCACTTTCATTGGCTGATAGTCTGCTGGCAGGAAGAACTTCCAAAGGCTATCCCTGTGGAGACAGAACCAAAGAGAATAGTCATGAAATACAAATGCTAACAAGAATTTACTTGTGCAAATGCATATGTAAATGCATATAAATTACAAACCTTTGTCGGTCAGCCCATGGGCCGTAGTTAAAATCTGTTCCTTTTCCACACACTATATCTAAGCCCCAACAAGGAGGAAGATCCTGCAGCTTCGTGCCCTCAGAGGAGGCATCTGCATCCCCGTTCTCCAGATCTTCAGGGACTAGACCTACTCACAAGATGCAGATTTAAATTACGCCCAGGAAGGATTCGCATCAGTTGGGGAGCGAAAAGCAGTCAGTGAGCCAGTCAGTCTGTCAAACAGTGAATAAAAAGCAATAACATATTTTAATTTAAACAACACACAAACCTGGTTGATCCTGGTAGTAGTAAATGTCCACATCATTTGACTGCATTACTACAAATCCCTCTCCCATGAGTCTTGGGGGCCTGGGAAAAAACAATTGCTCATGAGTCCATTATTGTGGACCTCGGGTCTATATAAAATGATATTAAAACTAAAATCACTAATAGTTTTAAGTAACAAACTTAACCAAAGGCAATTATAAACACTGAACTAGCATTATCCCTTATATTTACCACAGAAGATAAATAACATTCCTGGAGTACATCATCTGTGCAGTCCACTGCAAATACAGGGTTTTTATCAACCTGCGCAGCCGTCTGGTCCAAAAGATGAACTTACTCGTCATTCTGTTGGCCAAGATATCGAGGGTTAGGCACCAGCATCACACGCACATTTTCCAGAGAGCCCTTTACTATGTGCATGAACTGATCCAGATGACTGCTGGGTGGCTTGGTGGTATACGTCAGAAAGGCATCGTCAAAGCTCATACACAGGGTCTGAGGAAGGTGGAGATTTCCAAATGCCACCCGACCCTGAGAGAGTAAACAAAAGTGAGTGTTGCTTATAAAATACGAGGTTAGGCAAGCCTAAAATGTTGGCTTTGCTTTTTAGACTGGTAAAATGATGATTTTTACTTTTTCTGATCGCAAAAATAACAAATAAATCCATAATTATACATACTTGAATATATGAATAGCTAAAAACAAATGCCTCTGCTCTTTTTTTTTTCTTAAGGCATAAAACAAGCGCAATTATCTAGAGTCTATTGATCTTTTTTTTATTATTAACATTGCTCAGTGCTTTATTCTGTACAAAATTGTACAGAATACAAAATTGGCGGTGCTGTCGTATTTTGATCCAAACTATTATTTTTTAAAATACCAAGAATGGCAAACATTAAACCCTATATTGATGTCCCGGGGCTGCAGTGCTGCAAACTCATTTACACCAGCTCCCCCTGGATGCATGAATATTTTTAATAATGCATAACCAGTAACATGAGAGACGTTTTTAAACCAGGCCCATTTACAGACAATTAAAACAATACTCATCGTGTGTGAAAGGGCTTAAATAACACGCGTCAAGGCACTTAAATTAAATCAGCTGCAGAATGTAATTTGAACATGCTGTGTCCAAAAGGTAAATTAATAACAAAGAAATGTGTGGCAAAATAGTTGTACTCACTGTACTAATGTTGACTTTTATGACGGGTATGAGGGACCTCCATGAGGAAGATGGGTCTTGAGATTCTGCTTTGATGTTAACACTAAAAAAAACAAAAACAAACAAACAAACAAAAAAAAAACATAAGGTGTGACTAGAGTCAGCCTGAAATTAGGGTTCGGCACCAAAACTGATGTAATCATACGCCATGTTTCAGTTACATCTGTCCATGTTATTCTTCCTAATTACGGTTTTGGTCACAAGTCAGCCTGCGTTTTGGCCCGGATGCCATAACTGGCAGCAGCTGCACTTGGGACAGGTGTTTGCTCCTGATATCATTGTAGAAAAACGAATTATTTCACACTCGAGCCGGGCACCTCCTCAGACAGCCCGTAGCTACTACTATCTCACGGTGTGTCTATCCAGTTATGTCTCGTACACTGGTGGAGTAAGGGAGGATCTAGAGGACTGTATGCCAGGGCTGATGCAACCTAATGTAGGACCGACCGGCCCACGGCGTGTCTGTGAGGCAGTATCTGCAACTCTAGAACTCGTGAAAATTCGCTGCTGTGTATATACAACACTAAATTCGTCTTGCTTGCTGAAATGTTTACCTCGCCATACTTTACCTCGCCGTATTTTTATATACACATTTTATGGCCAAAACCGTTACACACAGTTATGGTGAAATTAATATAACACTATACTTATAGTGCCAGTTATGGGTACGGACAGAATTATGGTTGATCTCTAGATGAAAGTTATAGGCCTTCATAAAAATGCTTACATTTTTTTTTTATCACAAATAGAGCACACAGCTCAAGACACTCCGTAATGTATGTTAAAAAATTTAAGACAAAATGTATGACAGGGAAAAGAATGGCAATCAAACCACCACGTAAATCAAGTAAATAGATCTAAAACCATTCATTACTTCAGCTGGAAGTTGAGAGAATGTGAGAGATGTAACATTACCTGTCAAGCGTTTTATTTCTCTCCTCTCTGCCTTTCTCCCCATCTCGCCGAGGTGGAATGAGAGTGGGCTCCAAGCCAAACATTTCCTGCAGCCTTGCGTACACATCTGTGCGGTTATATTGGTGGAACTCAAAGCCATTAACAGTCACGTACAGCCGTGTCTCAGCCTTCGGGTCTTCGGGAAAGGAGAAAAAAAACAACAACAACAGGAAAATCACTGATCACTCCACATCATTTTAACCAACATGACCATCTGTGGACACATAACCATTTTTCAGCCTTCAATGCACTGCAGTGTTGTGCATTGCTGAGGAATAAAAATCTATCCAATAAAATAATACACAACAGTGTTGAAGCTCTGCATGAAATACTAAAATATGGTAGAATGATTGCAAAAAAACGTGTCATGCTGGTTCTTGTCTTACCATGCTGTTTCTGTTTAGGGTTATACATCTTCCACCAACGGAATATAAGGAAGCCATCTTGAATTCTGGGAAAACCAAAGTGCTTTTGTTGTAAAACAAATAGGTATTTTCTTCTTATTATTTTTTTTGTTTCTAATAATGAGACAATTATTGAAAATCCAATAAATTAATGACTGGATCGCTTAAATAATAAAAGTGGAAGGACCTTACAAGAGAGAACAAACGGGTTAGAAAAAGTAATGAACAATAAAAATGTAACCTCACATACAAACATATAATCTATAATCATTGTGGGAATTACCTAATTGACATGTCTTTATTAATGAAGTACACGTCCCGGAACATGATCTTCCCGGAGAGGACCGAGAACGAGAACGAGCCTGCAAATACAAATTATACTTGATCAAATACATCAAAACATATCTTGTCTTCAGCTATTCTTTCACAGACAAATCCAAAAACTGACCGATGTGTATATATCCATTTTTGTGGAAGCGATTGATGATAAGGGTGAGAATGAGTCCGATGTTACGCGAGTTGTAGTACGTCAAATATATAATCCATCCACAGGACAGAATCGTGGCTGCGAAAGCAAAACAGAAGCATGGTTATAATATTCGGGTATTTTATGAGGTGTTTCGCATGGGCAGAGAATATAGAGGAACTTTATTCTTAGTATCAAACTCACCCACAAGAAGCCACACTAGGTTGGAATTGTGTTTGATGAGGTATATATCCAAATCACCCAGACTTGGAACCAGACTGTTGTTTTGGTTGCCATCCATGGTTAGAGGATGCTGCAGATGAAACCATTACCATCAATCATCATCATCATCATCAGTCTGTGTTTCACATGGTCTTCCTATGTTTGAAGGAAACCAGAGATTCGCACAATCACCCAAAAATGTGCAAGATTAAATGCGAGGACTAAATTCCCAGAGGTGAGAATGAGTGTGTTAAATGGATTTTAGATTCACTCACCACTATAAAGCAGTTAATGGTGATAAATTTATTTAATAATTAATACATAATAATAATAATCGCAGCCTGCAAGTAACTGAAACTGCTGTACCATGCTATAGTAGTTATATATGCTTCTCTGGTGGTTTTATTAACTAGTTCATAGTTTGCTCAAATTACCCCAACTCTAATAT